>PVJH01041589.1:0-14883 GCA_004026705.1 Nesogale talazaci | reverse complement strand
GAAGATAACAAGTTGCAATACCAGTGAGAAACCCTCAAGACTGAAGTGTCTATCAGCACACGTAACAAAGTTCTATCAAGTCTGCAACTAACTGTCCAAAAGGCATACTACTACACCACTAGAAGCCTAAACCTGAAAGCACTCAGCTTCACTTCCATGGATCAGCAAGTTCAACTTCCCCATTTAAATGCTCAGAGGCGTCATTCAACTCTGCAAGCCTACCCGCTGCACCAAAGCACTTGTCATTACTTGCTTTGTGGATTGGAAAGTCCATCACCTCTGTCCAATGCTCTGGCTCTTGGTTCTGCTGCTACTCCTCTGATAGTATAGCTGTCATGTGGATCCAGGAAGTGCAATGCACACAGATCTTGGGTATGCTCCTGGCTCTTTCTGGTAATCGGAACCCTTCTCCTGCTACTCAGAGGACTCATTTTATACACAGCGCGATGGTATTCCAGGCAATTCTGCTCACAATTATGATGAAGTGAATCCTTATCCCCCCTTCTTACTGGACCCATGCAGGGAAAGGTCATTTGGTAAGAGTTAATGGCATTGAGTGAAAGCGCCATATTACACATAGAACTCACAGTTCCTGCAAGACATGCTAGGAAACCTGCTAAGGGAAGAAAAGCAGAAATATGCAAAAATATGCCTTGTTTTAATCTCAAAGCTACAAAGTCACCTTGGTGCAAAACCACCCTGTGAGAAATGTGCCCAGGAATTTCCGTTGCAGCTCAAAGCTGAGAAAACTAAGCAATTGGTAAAAGTATGAACTTTATCAGCAATGCTTGCTTATAGAAAATAGGATAGTCCAACGGACAGGAATATATGGCCTTGCTAGGTCAGTTACAGACTGGATAATTGAATTCCAGAAAAGGAACAAAGCAAAAGAAATCCAGGAAGACCACTCTGGACACCACCAGTCTCTACAAGTTACAGTGTCATCAGATTGATTTCATGTGCAAAGACTGTGAACGTTGCCATTCGCAGCGTCTCACTGTCAAAAAGAAAACACGTAGCCTCAGAATGGCAAAACAGAACTCCTGGCATCATGAAGAAATATTGTCTTGCTTTGGGGAAGGGTACTCTGCAAGGCCTAACCTGTCCTCTTTTGGGAGCCCTGCCCAGCTGGTTGTACTGCGCTACAGACAATTGATTTCAAGGAGAGCCATGAGTTGGTCTGCTCAGAGCCATTGCAGGTGGGCATGAGGAATTTTCTTGGAATACAGAAAGAAGCTTCACAAATAGTAAATCAAAGTCTGCAGAACATATAACTAACATTTAAAAGTAAAGGAAATGGTTCTTACACATGGAAAGAGTATTTAGACTTTCAAATTTCAATTATTTTCCTGTGTTTTCAATAACTTGTGTGTTTGTCCAGGTAGACTATAGGAACAAATTTTATAGACATGCATATAGATATAAGGATAAGGTTTATATACAAGAGGAACAGGACATTGAGTCCAGTCCAGTTCAAAGTCATAAGTCCGATATTAACCCATATGCCCAAAATCAGTCTATAAAGTCTCCTTCCGGCTTATGAAGTCACAGGTCAGTGGGTGCAGAATCCCAGTGCTGGCAGGGGTCTCCACATGGCTCCTCGCTTCCAGGGCTCAGGGTCTATCAACAGAATCCAGTGGTGGCAGAAGCAACTCATCGCTGGCAGGGGTCCCCACATGGCCTCTCCAGCTTCAGAGGTCTGGTTCCATCAGGGCAAAGCCACGTGGCTTCTCCTCCAGCTCCTTCAGCTTCTTGGATGCTGCCATCTTGTCTTGTCCATGATTCATCGTCTCTGAGACTAACTCCCAACAACTGGGGAAGATAGCTTCTCGTCTTCACGAGGGAAATATCGCGAGATTTCCCAGAAGTCTCAGAAGAAAGCCATGCCCACACAGAGGCCTCACTGGCTACTCAATGGCTATCTCCAGATTAACAGGCGAGACTCCACCCCTCCATCTCAATCATGAAATTAACATAAGCACAGGACTGCCACAACTTGAAAGTACAGAAATTGCATAAAGGTTAACTTATCTCAGCTAATAGACTGGGTCTTATATACTTTTGGATATGTGGTCAGGAGAGAGGCCAGTCCCTGGAGAAGGACATCGTGCTTGGTAAAGAAGTGAGGCGATGGAAGAGAGGAAGGCCCTCAATGAGATGGAACCACACAAGGGCTGCAATGGTGGGATGCCAGCTCAGGAACAATTGTGAGGAGGACACGGGCCCAGCCAGGGGTTCGTTCTGCGGTGGGGAGGGTCAGCGTGGTTGGAACCCACTCTGTGACACCTAACAACAACACACTGATTATTTTCATGCTGCACAAAGTATCGAAGGAAGTGACCTGTGGAAAGGAAGGAGGGAGTGCCTGGTCCACACACCCCAGATTCAGAGTCCATGTACGGGTCTCTGCGCACTACAGCTCTTCTTCCCTCGTCGTGTGACAAAACAAAGTCACTTGAGTGACTTTCCTGCTGGGAGCTATAGAGCAAAACCCTGATGCAGTGTTCTCAGAGCCTCTGACTCACCTCAACGTCTCCTAAAATTAAGACTCCTGGCCCCCTGGATCTTGAGCCCAGAAAATGTGAATTTCTGGATGGACTGAATCTACACTTTCACTAGCTTTCCTGGTCATTTTAGGTACGCTTCTATTTAAGAATCTCTTCTATAATCCAGCATTTTGCTCCTCAGAGGATATTTCTATAAATCCTTAGGTGGAGCAAATGGTTAACCCTTGGGATACTAACCAAAAAGTTAATAATTCATTCAGAGGTACCTCCAAAGGCAGAATTAGTGACTAATTCCCAAGGGCCATGAAGATTCTGTGGAGCTGTTGGGGTTGCATGAGTCCAAGTCCACTTGATGACAACTGTTACTGGTGAAGCTTGAAACCTCTGTGAATTCTTATCTTTTACTGCCCAAATGATACTTCTACAGAGTAAGCTGACTGACTGTGTTAGCCTCTAGCAGCCACGGAGGTAAGGCATCAGGAAGAGGATGGAAATGGGGGTCACTTCCCACTGAGCAAAGGGGGATCCAGGAAGCACAATAAATATCTATATCCTACTACCACTCATCAGTCAATTTGTCTTTCAAGGGTAGATTGCATGCTGCTGTGATGCCAGAAGCTATGACACTGATACTTCAACTATCAGCAGGATCCACTATGGTGAACAAGTTTCAGTGGAGCTTCAGATTAAGAACAAACGACAAGGAAGGAAATATTAGCCAATGAAAAACATGACTAGCAGGGGAACACTGATAAGATACCAGAAAATGAGCACTCCAGGCTGGAAAGCACTCAAGGTAACACCTGGAGAAGTGTCCTCTCAAAGTAAAGATTGACCTTTAATTATGTGGATGCAGTAAATACACTGGGACAATGCTAGGCTGGGTTAGACCCCATCACAAATTCTCAACAACCCTAGTCTCCTTGGCTAGGTGATGAACTTCAGACCAGCCAATCCACTCTCGTCCTCTCCTCTAGTGCCCGGGGAACCAGGTTCATAGATGTCAGCAGTCTGTTTCTGTATTGCTGCTGTCCTTCTACTTCCACTCAACAAGTGGGTTTAGGGGGTCATCTAGCAAGCCACCCAGGCTGCCTGCAGGCATCCTTTAACACTCAGTACTAGAGAAGAGAATTTCTTCATGGCTCCAAACTTTTACAGTTTTGCACACAAACCTCTAATTCAAATGCAAAAAGCCAAAGGGTTCCTTTTTATTCTTTAGTCTTTCAACAACACCATATTCAAGTCTCTTCAAATGCAAAAGTACTGAAAACACAGGACACTGGGTGGAGCTTATATTTTCAGCACATTCTTTGTAGGCTTGTCCTAAATCATTTAAAGATTGGAATTGTTGGCTGAAGACAGTAAGCTTACAAACTCTCTAGTCATACTTCCTAATAATTATTTCCACCAATCATTATACCAATAACAATGGGCAGAAGAAATCAGTATAAGCCTGGTAGAGCCAGACGCTAAACACATATTTTAAGCAGCCCAATTCAATCTATTTAAACTATCCCATTCATAAGTAATATGGCTTTAGGCCTCTGACTGCATCAAGCTGGGATGGGGCTTCTGTCAGTCATTTTGACTAAGTAACACGGCCTCAAACTTCAAAGGGTCATTTTGCCCCCTGAGATTAAAATTTACATTTATCACATTCATTTTTCCCATTTCAATAGGAATAACCAAAGACTAGAATCAAAACTTTAATTTCCTATGTTTTTTTTCCAGAAAACAAGAAAAATTACCATGCAGCAGAAGTCAAACAAGCATTCACTCTCCATTTTCCTGATTTGTCTCTCTAATACCTCATCCTTGTACCATAATGTGCCACGTCAGGTTGACTAGAGAAACAAATCCAGAGACACTCATATATGTATAGGACAGAGTTTTATATTAAGAAGTAATTATATATCAAGAAACCACGCCAGCCCAGTCCAGATCAAGTCCATAAGTCTGATACTAGACCATAAATCCCATTTCAGGCTCACCAGCCACATACAATGATGCAGAGTACAGAAAGATCACAGACTGGTGGGTGATAGTGGTGGAAGCATCACAGGACTCTGACGTTCACTAGCGTGGTTCCAGCAGCTGTCTGAGTGACTCAAGAGCAGGAAGGGGAAAGTAGAGACAATGAGGAAGTTCCCAGGATCTTTCTCATGAGATGGTCATGCCCACAAGGAAGCACCATCAGGCTGTGACCTGATGGACAGGCTAAACTCCAGCCCTTCACTCTATTTATCAAGCTTACGTGACATTATGTAAATGTGATAAATGTAAATTTTAATCTCAGGAACTTTCAGTTAACACTGCTTGATATAATACCAGAAAATGAGTGCTCCAGGATGGAAAACACCCAAGATCCAACTGGAGAAGCGCTGCCACTTCAAAGAAAGGTTGACCTTAATTATGTGAATGGAACAAATATATTGGGAACTTCACCTACTAATGGATCATAACTCAAAATGAGAAGAAACAGCTGCAAACATTCATTAATAATTAAAACATGAATGCACAAAGTATACATCTAGGAAAATTAGAGTTTATCAAAATCGAAATGGAATGCAACAGACTGGTATGAGAAATTTTGAATTAGAAAATCATATGATTTGCTATGTCAGGAATGACAATTCCAGATGAGTGATATTGTATTCATCATCAAAAAGAACATTTCAGGATCTATCTTGAAGTACAATGATATGTGTGATAAGACAGTATCTATAGGATTACAAGAAAGACCAATAAATACAACCACTTTTCAAATTTGTGTACCAACTACAAAGCTAATGATGAAATTGATGAATTCAACAAACATCTTCCGTGTGAAAGGAATCAAACATGCAATCAAGATCCACTAATAATTACTGGTGTTGGAAACAAAGATGAAGTGTCAGTAATGGGAAATACAACCTTTGTGATGAAAACAAAGCTGGTGGTTTCATAACAGATTTTTGCAAGACCAAAACCTTTTTCATAGCAAATACCTTTTTCTAAGAGCGTTAACAGCAATTATCTACTGGTATTTCTTGAAATGTAATATATTGGAATAAAATTAACTACATTTGTGGGAAGAGACAATGGATAAAACAAAACAAAGTTTGGACAATCTGTGAAACTGGTCATCAATTGATTACATACAAATTCAAATTGAAGATGAAGAAATTTTTAAAAGTCCATGAAAGCTGAAATACAGTCTTTTTTACATCCCACCTTGAATTTAGTCATCACCTCCAAGAACAAGTGGGTGCATTAAAGACTAATGACAGATCAGATAGCTTGTGACACCAAGAACATCAGACATGAAGAAAGCAAAAGGACATTTAAGAGACAGTAAAGAAAAAAAAAAAGATCAACTTGAATGTCAGAAGAGACTGTTACTTGGCTTTGAATGTAGAGTCGACAGTGTAAGTGGAAGAAATTATGTTAAAAAACTGAATAGAAAATTTCAAAAGTTCTAGAAGACAAATAAAACATTATAATGAAATGTGCAAAGACCAAGAGTTAAAACACCATAAAGAAAGGGCATAATCAGCATATATCAAACCAAAAGTTGTGAATAAAAATTCAAGCTTTGAGTTGTAACATTGAAGGATTAATGGGCAAAAAAAATATTGAAAGATGCAAAAAGCACCCCCCAAACAATGCAATGCAGAGTCATCATATCAAACCTAATAGAACTGATCATCATTCAGCCATTTCACAAGGTAGCATATGATCAACAACTGATGGTGTTGAAGGAAGAAGTCCAAGCTGCAATGAAGGCACTAGCTAAAAACTGTGCTTCAGAATTGACAGAATATCAGCTGAAATATTTCAACAAGCTGGTAAAGAACTGGAAAACACTTACTAACCTATGCCAAGAAATTTGGAAGACAGTTATCTGAATAGAGAGGTCCATGGTGTTGAAGGAAGAAGTCCAAGCTGCAATGAAGGCATTAGCTAAAAACTATGCTTCAGAATTGACAGAATATCAGCTGAAATATTTCAACAAGCTGGTAAAGAACTGGAAAACACTTACTAACCTATGCCAAGAAATTTGGAAGACAGTTATCTGAATAGAGAGGTCCATATTTATGCTCATTTCAAAGAAGAGTGACCCAAGAGAATGTAGAATTTATTGAATAATGCCATATTCAAGTCATATTCATATCATATTCAAGTAAAATTTTTATAAGGATAATTCAAGAAGAGTTATAGCCGAACATCAACTAGGAGCTACCAAAAATTTAAGCTAGTTCAGGAGAGACAAAAATCAAAGAAGGAGGGAACTCAGAAAGATCCTTATCAGTGTTATTATTGACAGTGCCAAGGTATTTGACTGTATGGATCATAACAAACTATGAATTTCATTGCCAAACATTGGGATTCCAGAATACTTATTTATGTTCCTTGGAAATCTGTACACAGGCCAACAGACTGTCATTAGAATAAAACAAGTGGATACTTTAAAATCAGGAAAGGTGTGTGTCACCATGCGTGTCCAATCTGTATGCTAAGCAAAGGATCCAAGAAGCTGGACCCTATGAAAAAGAATTCAGGACCAGGATTGGAGAAGACTCCTAAACAACCTAAGATAAGCAATGATAAAACCCAGCATGCTGAATGCCAGGAAGACTAGAAGCATTTTGATAAAATCAAAGACTACCTACAGCCTTCATTATGAATTACCATACCATATAAAGAAAACAAAAACTCTTACAGATAGATCAGCAGTTAGCATCATACTACATGAAATGGGGATTAAATTTGTCAAATATTTCATTTTACTTGGATTCATAATCATTGTTTATGGAAGCAGCAATGAAGAAACCAAGAAATGGATTAGAGTGAGGAAGTCTGATGCACAAGACCTATTTAAAGTGTTAAAGATATTACTTTAATGACTAAGATGTGTCTGACCAAAACCATGGTATTTTCAACTGCATCATGTGCATGTAGAAACTACATAAAAAAACAGGCAGACCAGGAAAGAAATAACGTATTTGAACTATGGTATTGGCGAAGAATATTGAGAATACCATGGACTGTCAGAAGGGTCCATGTAATACAGCCATAATGCTCCTTAGAATGGAGAATGGTGAAATTTTGGCTCATGTACTTTGGACAACTTTTCTGGAGCGCAGTCTCTGACAAAGGACACCAAGCTTGTCGACAATGGTTCCTTCTGTTTGACATAGGGTTGAGATGAGTAGGAACTGAGCTAAGGGCACCTAACAACAAGTGTTTCTTAAGTAGGTCAGTGGTAGAATTCTTGTCTTTCAGGAGATAGAGCCACATTCAATTCCCAGCCAAAACACCTCCCATATAGCCATTACCCATCTGTCAGTAGAGGCTTATCTGCTATGATGCTGAACAGGGATCATCAGTGCTTCCAGATGACAGAAGACTAGGAGAAAAGGCCTGTTATCTTCTGAAAGCCATTCTCCTCTTATGGAAAAACAGAAATAACAAAATGCTGGACAGGAGAACTCCCACTTAAAACTACTTCTTTCTATACTGCATGCAGCTAGATTAGAGAGCTTTTCTCAGCACCACTCTACGACAAATGTCCATGACATCTTCCTTCTCAAAGAACAAAGGCAACATGAAACCCCATGGGTCAAATGACAGTGACATGCAAAGGCCTCCCAGCAGACCAGGCTCCTCCCACCTGATCCTAAGGAACCTTACTAATAATGCTTTCAGCCTTCGGCCTTATAAAAAGCCTTCAGGAACCTGAAGCCTTTGGAACCTGACCAACATGCTTTTTATAAAAAGTATAAACTGAGCTTGGGTTAAAAAAAACTTTTCATAAAGTTTAATACAATAAAAAATCACCACTACCTTGTTTTTCTTGTTAATCAAAAGATAGTCGCGGGTAATTCATAATTGTGAAGTATTCCCCAGGTTTCATAACTCTATCTTTCATAAACCTTTCGTAAACTTGCAAATGTTACACAAAGGGAAGAAACATGATTTCGCTGCATAATGACTGCAAACAATTACTGAAAGTAAACTGCTACGTGTCACCCTAGAGTCCCATCCACAGCTGCAAAGAAAAGAATATACACACATGCACCAGATGCAAATATTTCTTTCTATAAATGCTCACCAGCATTTGTGAATATCCTTGATTCCCACAAATTTAACCTCTTTCCTTAGATTTAAACACAGCTTTAGAGCAAAAGTTCAGAAAATGTGGACTGTGGAAAGACACATACAGGGAGGAAAGGAGAGAGAGAGAGAGAGAGAGAGAGAGAGAGAGAGAGAGAGAGACTTGTAAAGGAAAAGGGTTGAAGCTGGGGATAAGCATCCAGAGCTGGGGGATTTCCTGATGCTAGAGGGTGTCTGTAACTAGGGAAGTGGGCCTTTCCCACAAAGTATGAAGCATGAAAAACAACACAGAAAAGCAGAAGTTAGTTAGTCTGAAAGCAAATGAGACTTTTCATTGCAAATTTTCAATGAAGTAACATGAGAACTATATGCAACCACTAAAAACACAAGTTTTGACAGCATGTTAATGGGTGTGGTCATGCCTATTAGTCCTTTACCAGATAAGAATCAAGAGTTTTCCCAAGAATTCTTACTAAAATAAACTTTGATTAAATTGCTAAGTAAGTACTATAAAATATGTCTGATTATTTTATACTTTTAAAAGACATTGTGGTTGTTAGCTGTTCTCAAATCTGCTACAACTCAGTGATCCCATGTTTAATGGAAGGAAATGTTGCCAGGTCTTTGTCAGACCCATCATGGCTTTCATTGGTCAATTTCCAGAAGTAAATTCAAAGTCCTTTCTTCCTAAATTACCTACATCTAGAAGCACCTGAATCCTGTTCAGCATCATAGCAGGATGCAAACACCCACTGATAATGGGTTGGGGTGCACCAAATGGATTCTAACTCATAGCAAGTCCATTTCCAAGGCTGTACACCTTTACGGGAGTAATTAGCCTCATCGTTGTTCCTGCAAAGTGGATGGCATATTTGACTTGATAGTCTTGCAGTTAGTAGCCCAGTGCTTATCCAAAAATGCCACCAGGGCTCCTTGGTGACTGCCCAGAAGGTATCAAATTCAACCAGAAGGCTGAACCAAATAAACAAGATGCTAATTCACAACTAGGTGTTAGTAAAGGCAAGCAGAGATCATCAAGGTTCAGTGTTCTGGGCTGGAGCAAGAGCATCAGCTAAAGCTGCTCCACTTCCCAAAGTCTTGGACATACAAGACTTCGAGGAGCAGACACAGGTTACAGAGGGCCTCTGACCAGTGACTTCGTGTTCAAACTACAGACGTTATTCAAGTAAAAAACATTCTCGTGCTCTGTATACCAACCTGGCTTTTGAATTTTCTCTTCCAGCCTGTAACATCTTCACATATGGGCAAAAACTTGGAGAAGCTCAAGCTAGCTACCACAAAAAGCCATGAAACATCACTGGAGAGTCTAAAGATAAATCCTCTGAAAAAACATGCAACTCGCTAGGGATGTATTGAGAAAAACTGCAGTAGTCAGTTTATACCTCAAACTTGTGAGAATGACCAAACCAAAAATCAACTTCCTTCTAGTCGATTCTGACTCTTGAAACCTTATATAAGGATTCAGAGACCAGTGATCTATATGCAAGCAGACAGCCTCATCTTTCTCCTGGGCTATAGGTTGTGGGTTTCAACTGTAGACTTTGTGGTTGTAATTCAAAGCCTAAACCACAATACCACTAGGGCTCCTTGGGGGAAATGACAGCTTTAAGAAAACAAAGCATTCTTTTTCTACAGATGATAAACTCGAGCCACTGAGAACACAAGACATCATTTGTGCTGGCCCATACGAAGATTGCAAAGATAGCAGCCAGTGAGAGTTACTTCATTCCTCCTAGAAACTTGTTTTGTACTAATTTCACAGCATTCAGGTCATCGATTGATCTGCACACTATCTCTTACTATGGTTATCTCCAATTCAAAAATATGTAACTTGAGGCTCGGGAAGAAAAGTCAATGAACTCATGCAAGATTTCAGAGTTGTTATCAGGTGTCACCCAAACAGTCCTGACTTGTTGCCACTCTAAACACAACAGGACCAAACATCGCACGTTCCTGCACCTACTCATAGTTTTTCTTATGTTGCAGCCCCTATGTCAGTCCATCTTGTCCAAGGATTTCCCCTCTTCTATTGTTCCTCAATTGTACAAAACATGTCCTTCTTCAGGGACTGGTCCCTTCTGACAATATGTC
Source organism: Nesogale talazaci (assembly GCA_004026705.1). Lineage (NCBI taxonomy): Eukaryota > Metazoa > Chordata > Mammalia > Afrosoricida > Tenrecidae > Nesogale > Nesogale talazaci. The sequence goes on along the minus strand of PVJH01041589.1, from coordinate 4,168 downwards.
CAAAGTACATGAAATAAAGTCTTGCCGTATTTGCCTCTAAAGAGCACTCAGGCTGTACTTCTTCTAAGGTAGAGTTGTTTGCGCTCTTGGCAACTCATGGTACCTTCAATATGCTTCGCTGGTATCATAATCCAAATGCAAGATTCTTCTTTGATCTTCCTTCTTCAATCTCCAACTTTCATATGCATATGAGGTGAAAGAAAACATCATAATTTGGGTTAGGTGTATTTTAGTCCTCCGAGTAACATCGTGGCTTTCAACGCTTTAAAGAGATCTTATGCAGCAGATTTATCCATGAGCACTGATTGTAGATTCCAGCAAGATGGATTCCTTGACAAGGTCAATCTTTCCTCTACTGGTCCAGTGGTGAGGATGTGGGTTTCTTTACATTGAGTTGCAATCCATACTGAAGGCTTTAATCCTTGATCTTGAGACATAGCTAGTAGGTGGTGTGGCAGTCATGTGCTTATGTTAATTTTATACTTGAAATGTAGGGGTGGAGTCTGGCCTGTTAATCAGGAGAAAGCCATTGAGTAGCCGATGAGGCCTCTGTGTGGGCATGGCTTTCACCTGAGACTCCTGGGAAATCTCGCAGTATTTCCCTTGTGAAGATGAGAAGCTATCTTCCCCAGTTGTTGGGAGTTAGTTTCAGAGACGATTAATCAAGGACAAGACAAGCTGGCAGCGTTTGAGAAGCTGGAGGAGCCAGCGGAGAGAACACACGGCTTTGCCCTGATGAAAACAGACTTCTGAAGCTGGAGTGGCATGCTGTTGATGGACCTGAGCCCTGGAGGCGAGGTGACCTGCCAGCACTGGGACTCTGCACCCACTGACCTGTGACTTCATGAGTCGGAAGAAGACTTTATGGACTGATTTCAGGCATATGGATTAATACTGAACTTACGACTTTGAACTGGACTGGGCTGGAGTGCTTTCTCCATGTCCCATTCCTTTTGTACATAAACCTTTTCCCTAAACCTATATGCGTGTCTCTGAAATTTGTTCCTCTAGTCTACCCAGACTAACACAGGTGGTAAATTCAGTATTTTAACTCACTTATGTATCTTAATTATAGCCTTTAAAGATCATTTTCTGGCTTGAGCATAAACAAGCAGCCATCTAGTTCAGGAGCAACAAAACCCACCATAAAAGAAGATCACTTGCCTGTGCGATCATGAGGTGCTGAAACAATCAGGCATCAAAGAACAAAAATCAAAATCAATGAACCAATTGACCCATATTGCTGAAGACAAATGGATACAAAGGCAAACAGAGTAGAAGAAACAATGGCACCCAGCTACCAAATGATTGGATGTCTAGAGTCTCAAAGACTTGAAGATAATCGAGTCGCCATTCAGCACAGAAACAGCAAAATCCACATGGAAGAAGCACACCAACATGTGTGATCAAGAGGGGCTAAAGGGAGCAGATATCGAGCACCAAAGAACAGGAATCACTTCATTACGAGTGAGGGGGAGAGCAGGGTGGGGACCTAAGGCCCACTGGTGAGAAATTGGTCAGCCCTTTACAGGGGACCTCCTCACAGGGAGGAGACAGACTAGTCAGAGTGCAGCCGGGCAGTGATGATGCAAACATGTTCCCTCTAGTTCCTGAGGCCTTCCTCCCCCCAAACCATCATGGTCCCAACTCTACCTTGCAAATCCGGATGGACTAGAGAAGGTACCATAGTGGAGAGGGGAGCTGGAGATATGGAGAAACCAGGATAGATGAGCCCCTTCAGGCCAGTGGTTAGATTGGAATTACTGGATGGGTGGAGAGAAGGTGGGATAAAGAAATAGAACCAACTGCAAGGATCTACATATGACCTCCTGCCTGGAGGACGGACATCAGGGGAGTGGGTTGAGGAGGTGTCGGGCAATGTAAGATACGCAAGAACAATAACAATTTATGAAGTATTGAGGGTTGATGGGGGAGGGAGACCAGGGGAAGAGGGAAGGGGATGGAAAAGCCGATACCAAAAGTTGGACATTTGGAGAATGATGACAGCAGCGGACGTGCGAAGGTGCTTGGCACAGTATGTTTATATATTGTGAAAAACGATGTATGAGCCCAGAATAAAATGATTCTTAATTGTTAAAAAACCATTTAAAGAAAGCATGCTGAAAGGAGAAACTTCGAGGCAAACATTTTCGGATTTTAAACTACGAAGGGTTCCCTTGTTCTGTTTGTACTACTGCCTCTTTCTCTATGTACAGGTTCTTCATAAGCACAATGAAATGTTCTGGAATTCCCATGCTTCACAAGACTATTAATGTTTGTTGTCACACTGTCTAATTCCTCTACATAATCAATAAAACACAAATAAACATCAAAAAAGGATCATTTTTTGATGGCTCTACAAAGACACCTGTTACTCAACATGCCCAAATACATGTTCAGGAACTTCCTTGCCATTCCTAGAGTTCCCTCCTTGTTCCCTTAAAGTAGGTTTCAATGTATATTCTCCAGATCAGTAACATCAGTATGATATGGGGACTTAGAACAAATGACAATTCTCAGGACACATCCAGACCTTCAGAATCAAAAGGTTGTGTAGGAGCCCAAAGATCAACTCATATTCAAGAACCGGGGCCCAAGACATAACTCATTTAACTGCTCAAGTCTAAACCTAAGTTCCCACTTTTAATATCAGTTCATTACCCCCCACCCACCACTCCATTCATCTTACATCCCCATCTTCCAAATAGACACTCTTTTCTCCAATATCACCACATTAGAGAACTCTAAACGCAAGCATTCCCACCTTATTCCTTCCCATGTGTTCTCTCATTCAGTAGATAAAGTGATTTCTTCAAAGACATAACTGAGCAGGAAATCTCTCTGCTAAGAATACAATGATAAACACTGTCCTGGCCCCCAGTGTCAAAATCTACTGACCACATTTTGTCTTGATCTTAATTTACTTTTTGCTTATATAGCAGCTATTTATGCCTGTCTCTCTCTCTCTCTCTCTCTCTCTCTCTCTCTCTCTCTCTCTCTGTCCTTAAGCAGAACTGTTAGGTGTCATCCAGTCAGTGATGACTCAGAGCAGAACCAAATGCTGCATCATATTGAGGGTCTTCACTTTCACTGACCTACTTTACCAAGCCTTGATATCCTTTTCCAGTGACTGATTTCTTCTAGTGACATGCCAAAAGTGCAGGAGATGAAGTCTAGAAATCCTCTCCAGGGTGCATTCTTGCTGTACTTCTTTTAAGATAAATTTGTCTGTTCGGGAAGTCCATAGTACTTTCAATATTCTTGCTAATATAATTAACATATAAACTCTTAAAAGTCTTAAAATATATTAACTCTTGGCTGACCTTCCTTATTCCTTGTCCAACTTTCACATGCACATAAGGTAGTTGAAAACACCATTGATTGGGTCAAGGGCACCTTAGTCTTCAAAGTGATATTCTTGCTTGTAAAGTTCTCTTCAACACTTTAAAGTACAGCAGATCTGCTCGATGTGGTGAAATCACATTGGTTAAGGATAGAGTTGCACAAATGATTGTTGCAATTACTGTCTATAAGTTAAACACCCATAAAAGGTGAAGTGACAAAAGTTGTGTTATAGATACAGGCTCACCTCAATGACAATAAATAAGCAAATAAAGAGCAGTTGCTGGAGCTAATTCTGTACAATTAGAAATCTCATAGGTAGCCAGGCACCATCAGCTTTCTTCACCACATTTGCTTATGCACACATTTGTCCTCAGGGATCATATCAGGAAAGTAAGCCTGCAGAGTTGTGCTTTTGAGTTCTTGAAAAATATATAGCATCTGGGGATTAAAAGCCTTGAGTAAACAAGCGGCCATTCAGCTCAGAAGCAATAAAGCCCACATGGAAGAAGCACATCAGCCTGTGTGATCATGAGGTGGTGAAGGGATCCAGTGTCAGGCATCAATGAGCTAAAATTATATTATTATTAATGAGGGGGAGTACAGATTGGGGACCCAAAGCCCAAAAGGTGAGGTGACATCCTTTTACAGAGGGGTTACAAGGAGGAGATGAGTCAGTTAAGATACAGGGTAGGAGCTATGAAATATGCAACCTTCCTCTAGTTCCCATGCTGCCTCCCACCCACTATCATGACCCCAATTCTACCACATAAATCCAGCTAGACCAGGAGATGTACAGTGAAGTTGGAAACATGGGAAATTTAGG
>PVJH01041588.1:0-14859 GCA_004026705.1 Nesogale talazaci | reverse complement strand
GCCTTCTCTGGGGATCTTGGGAAACTTGAGTGCACACACGGGTGTGTGTAGGTGTGTGTAGGTGTGTGCCTACAGAAGTGTGCACAGAATCAAAGAGAAAACAAGCAACAGAGTGAGACAAAACTAAAGGTCAGTGATGAGGGGGTAATTAAAGACCAGAGAAGAGACCGATGAATGACCCACTCGACAAAAACAAAAACGAGGTAAACACACACGTATGTATGTATGTATGTATATTTGGGCAAACTGTTAAAAGAAATAAAGGAAAAGAAAACTGAAAAATAGTTAGACCAAGAAGAAAATTAAAATGAGGGCTGCGGTAGGTAAGAAAACATCAAAACTAGCTTCAGCCAGAGAAACTCAAACAGCGTGGCCTTGAGCTCTTGTTTTAAAGGCTGCAGGAGACAGGCGACCTGACCGGAGCCCAGCCACCATAAAAGTTCGAATCTGAGATTTCTGCAAGAAGCTGGGTCCCAAAGATGAATGACAAATACACAGCACAGAAGAGATGCGTGTGAAAGCGTGTCTGTCCTGACCTGGGTGTAAGTAGAAAGGGGGTGGAGGGTTGCTCTGAGAGTTGTTTGTTTTTTTTTTTGGGGGGGGGGGTGCATCACTGCTCTCCGGCGGTGGGTGTAGGAGGCCCGGCCCCACTGCTGGAATTGAACCTCCGTCCCAGTGGGCCGCAGTCCCGCGCACAACCACTATGCCGCCGGGGCTCAGCCCGCTCTGAAGGCTTTGTAACCAATAGCCAGCGCTCATCTAAGTTTACAATCTCAGTCCATGCAACCGGCGTGGTCTAAGCCCCTGGCCCTCACACTCCTGGAGCCCTGAATGTCACCGTCCTTGGAGCACACCACCACTCCGGACCTCCCAAATGCCACGGAGGTCAGTGAAAAAACCATAGTCACAGTAAAGTGATAGTACATACAGAGAGACAAAGCATATTTCATGAGTTCTAACACGAAAAGGGGGGAAGAAAAGCGGAATCAGAATCAATATAATATGAAAACACTAGGTATTTATATTCAGAATATAAATAAATATACTTAAGATATGTTCATGAGAGGCACGGGCAGGTGAGAAAGAGCCAAGAGACAAGGTGGGGGTGCGGGGGGAGAAGCTTTGATGAACTAAATAGAACTGCTGTGCACAGAAAATAATTGAAACTCAATAGATGGATTAAATAACAGATTTAAAGGAGCTGAAGAGAGAGTCAAGAAATTGTAGACTGGAGAAGAGGAAGGTTTATGATTTTTTCTTTTTTTTTTTTTTTTCTCTTTCTCTCTTTCAGGCTGACTGCTTAAGCTCAGCTGGGAGAAGCCCAATCCCCACCCGCAAGCCAGCTACCTCCGACAGGCCTTCACACTGCACGTGGGCTTGGATCCACTCCAGGCGGTCCGAGTTCTCCTTCTCTCGCACTCCTTCATTCACCTGGGAACACAGCTCTTCAGCCTTCTCCAGGGCATGCTTTAAGTGGCTGTGGTCAGGGTGGTTTTCAGGTGTGTTCTCCAGGATCTACACAGAGAAAAGACGACAGCAACTTCCTCGTGCCACCCTTGTCAAAAGCTTGGGGATTATGGTCTTGGAGGACCCCCTTTTCCCGGGGATAGTCTTTTCCGCCTTGGTGCCCTTGAGAAACCCCAGTTCTGAGCAGCTACCTAGACAATGAACCTGGAGCCCCGCGATCACGCCCTGCTGCCTCTAGTAGGTGGCCCTGTAATGGGGGTCTCTTCGTCATGAGTCTAGGTGGAGTCTGAGACTCCTGCCAGCAAAGGATGCTCCCATTCCAGTGGGTCGAGCCCTAACGCCGAGGCCGTTACTCACCCCAGGGCAAGAGGAGGGACACCTGTCAGCAAGTGCCAGAATCTCACAGTCAACCAGGTGGAAGACCCTGAACCGCAAACTCACACTCCCGATCATGAGTGGCAGACATCGCTAGAGACTAGAGCCAACATTTATTTTCACTTTCATTCCATTTTCCAGAGGAAAAAGTTGAATCTGGAAGCAAGGATTAAGACTCAGGCTTCCCAGTCCCAATTCCCTGCTCTTCCCCCACGACTCACTCACCTGAGGGCATCGACAGGGGAATTCCAGGGTTTGGTCCCTTAACTCATCGGTTAGGCCTGACCCTAGAGTTGGCGCAGTAGCGTTATGGAGTGGAAGGATAATGTTACATTCTGGAAGCATGCAGCCGCATGTACTGAAGGGCGTTCATGGAGGCAGGGAGGCAGGGAGGGTGCCCCCAGGATTTATCCTGGAGAAGGGCGCTTGCCTCCATCCGTGTTCACTGGGTGTGCATTTGGGCAAATGTACACTTTTCTGGAGAGCCCAGCCCACACCCGTGGTTGAGAGTGTCAGTCGGGAGTCTGACCTCTTGCCTTGAAAGCCCTGCTCTGCGATGGACAGGCCCTGATTGGATGAGTCATGTCATAACCTGGGTCTGTTTCCTCGTGTGAACCAGGAGGACAATAACGGTATCTTCTTGTGAAGGCTACTGGGAAGGTTACATACTGGAACGAAAGTGAACCAGAGGCTCTGGCGCCTAGAACGTGCCCAATAAGTCACAGCAATTTCCACCAGATTCTCAAAGGGCTTGGAGAGCCCTACAAACAGTCACCACCCTCTCTGCTAATAAAGAAAGTACCTCATTGGCCTTGAGACTGTACCAAATGAGGTACAGATATGGTACTTAGGTCTTGTCCACAAACAAATCATTTTTTTAAATTTGTTAAAGAATAGATTAAGCAAATCAATAAAAATGATGAACAATTCAATAAAAGTGATAATAGGAAGAGATGGTTTACATAATTCAGGAAACCTCTGTAAGGTTTAATTACATTATAATTTCCTTGAAGAAATTATATCCTTCTGGCAACAACTTGAAACTAAAGTTATAAATCACTTTTACACCTTTTTTTATTATTTAATATTTTATTGGGGGCTCGTACATCGCTTTTCACAATACATAGTTACATATACTGTGCCAAGCACCTTCACATGCCTGCTTTTGTTAACATTCTCCAAATATCTGCTTTTCCACTCAGGCCCTTGATATGAGCTTCTCTTCTTTCCCTCTCTGCCCTTTTCCCCCATCCCCTGCCGTCCTCAGTACTTTTAAAATTATTATTGTTTTGTCATATCTTACACTGCCCAACATCTCCCCCTGCCCACTCCTCCAGATAGGAGGCAATCTGTAGAACCCCACAGTTGGCTCCCTCTTTCCACCCCACTTTCCCTCCACCCACCTGGGAACTCCACTCTCACCACTGGCCCCAAGGGGTTCATCCGCCCCAGGTTCCCTGTGTTTCCAATTCTCATCTCTGCCATTGTACCTCCTCCAGTCCAGCTGGACTTGCAAGATAGAGTTGGGACCATGATAGTTGGGGAAACCTTCAGGAACTAGAGGAAAGTTTTATGCTTCATCACTACTTCACTGCACCTTGACTGGCCCATCTCCCCATGACTCCCCTGTAAGAGGGTGTCAAATTGTCCACAACTGGGCCTTGAGTTCCCACCCTGCTCTCCCCCTTGATTTGATTCTTGTTCTCTGGCAAACAAATCATTAAGATGGGCCTTACACTAAAGAATCTCTCATCTGAAAGGCATCATTTGGGCATGAAGTCTGAAATAGGCACCCACATTGAGAAAATGCACGTTCTGGGTTCTGGGTGGCCACCTATCAGTTTTAAGGTTGAACCTTAGACTCCCTGGGAAACTTTGAAAAATCTCAATGCCTACTTCATCCCAGCCCCTATCAGAATGACCTGTAGGTTGACTTGGGAATCAGAATTGCCTAACGCTTCCAGGTGATGTTAATGTGCCATGAAGTCTGACGACCCCTTATCTAGACTGGACACCCACATGAGTGGCAATGTGTAATTACTCCATTTTGCTTTGGTTCGTTTCAAAAGGAAAGTAGGCTCATTGACTTTTCTCATTGTAAAAGCAACGTGTGCAAGGTGGAAAAAAATAGAAAATCCAGAAAGTCGTTAGGAACCTAAGTCACTATGTACACATGTTAGTGTACTTTGCTACATACACACACTTTAAAAAAAATAAAAATTGGATTTTAACCAAACTATACATTCTTAAAATAATTTCATTGGGGGCTCATACAACTCTTACCACAATCCATCCATCCATCCATTGTATGTCAAACACATTTGTACATTTGTTGCCCTCCTCATTCTCAAAACATTTGCTTTCTACTTAAACCCTTGGTATCAGCTCCTCATTTTCCCCTCCTTCCCCACTCCCCACGCCCTCATGAACCCTTGGTAATTTATAAATTATAAATTATTATTATTTTGTCATATCTTACACTGTTGGATGATGTCTCCCCTCACCCATTTCCCTGTTGTCCATACCCCAGGGAGGAGGCTAAATATTGATCCTTATCATCGGTTTCCCCTTTCTACCTCATCTCCCCTCCACCCTCCACCACTCTCACTATTGGTCCTGAAGGATCATCTGTCCTGGATTCCCTATGCTTTTGATTCCTATCCATACCAGTGTTTATCCTCTGGTCTAGCCAGATTTGTAAGGTATAAATTAGGATGGTGGGAGGGGAGGGAACCTTGAAGAACTAGAGGAAAGTTGTGTGTTTCATCATGGCTACACTGCACCCTGACTGGAGCATCTCCTCCCTGCGACTGTACTTTTTTTTTTTTTTTAACATTGGTTTCCACCTAGCTATGAGTCAGTATTGACTCGAGGGCAGTGAGTTCGGGTTGAGTTTGGGCTTGGGTTAGTTTGAGAGCACCTCTTTAGCAAGCCTGTCTCTGATGTTGATTTTCAATTAAACACTGGGGCAGTGAAGGGAAGTCCGTGAACTGCTTCAAGAGTAGCTGTCAGGTTGGAAGAGAGACAAGAGTGAGCGGAAGACTTCTTTCAACGCTAATTTTTTTTAACTCGGCCAAAGGACTCCTGTGTATTTTAGAGGGTCAGGACGAACTGAAGAGAGGGCTCCCATGGGAGGGAGAATTATGACATGTGAGTAAGTAAGTCACTACATCTTTTCTCCTAGAGACGGGAGCTTCCACTAAGGAAAAGGAGATCCAGCCCGCTGTGGTGGAGCAGATTCTAACTCCCAGGAGTCCGTGTGGTGCAGAGGTGAGATGCTCCTGAGATTTCCTTGGCCGCAGTCTTTATGGCAGGCCTTTGCCCTGAGTGCCACAGGATGACCTACAGTGGCCAACACATAGGTTAGTCATTGAGGGCGAACCATTCGAGCAACCCAAGGGTCTTTTGAAAGGCGGCAGGCTAGAATCAATCTCGTGCTCTTGGATTTCAGCAGATGATACTGATGTGAGCAAATGTGTTTTATTTAATCTACACACAGATATATGGATCTGGGCTGAGCCCTGGTGGCATAAGTGATTGAGTGTAGGAGTGCGGCTGTGGGCTTGGCGGTTCACATCCGGCGGCAGCTCTCAGGAGCAGCACTGGGTAGTGCCCATGACCACCAGAGGCAGTGATGACCGAAAAACAAAAAACTAAAACAAAATAGATATATGGATCTAAAAGGAAACAGAAGCCCTAGCAATGCCGTGGTTATGTGTTGGGCTAGCCATAAAGTCAGCAGTTCAAAATCACTGGCTGCACCACAGGAGAAAGATGAAACTATCTACACTTTCATTTGTTTGGTTTTTGGTTTTTGGTTTTGGTGTGTGTGTGTGTGTCCTGTCAATCCCACTCAGCAGCACCCTGGGGTCTTCCCTTCAAGAGGCCTGGATTCAAGACCACAGCTGAGAATGACTTACAACAGGCCATCAATGAGTAACAGGAGTGACATCAACTCACTCACTGCAAGGTGACACACATGGATCCTGATCAACCCTTTCCTGTGACAGACAACGAGTTCGGTCAAGAGTCCTGCCAGGAGCAAACCCAGAGTCACAAAATCAAGCATGAGACATGTTGGCATTTGTTGGCATGGTGACCTGTCAGGGACTATCCCTTCCACCAACCATCCTGTACCTGTGGCCATGCTATCCACGTATCGTAGCCAACAGGAGGTCCCAGGATGGGCTGACCTTGCAGGAGGCCCGAGTGATGAACGGAGAATCAGAAGCACCACAGATGAGAAAGTGGGGCTTTCCACTCTCATGAAGAGTGACAGTCTTGGGACCCCACGGGGGCAGCTCTCCTCTGCCCTACAGGGCCCCTAGGAGTTGGGATCCGCTCAATGACAGTGGGCGAGTGAGTAATATATGCGCACGCACACACACAGACATACATATAGACATGTGCAAGCATGTGTTTATGAATATACATACTGTTACAGATTGAATGATGTCTCCCAGGAAGATAGGTTGAAGTCCTAACTCTTGCTACCTGTGACTATGACCTTGTTGGGAAAGAGGGTCTTTGAAGACGAGATTATACGATACCATGAGGTCAGATTGGAGTAGGGTGGTGCTATTCCCAGCTGAGTCCTGTCCTTTAAGTGCGGAGGAAAGGCAGAGAAAACAGAGGAAAGGCAGTCTTGTGCCCAGGGAGCTATGTGGCAGCTGTAAGCAAGGGGATACCTGGCATCTGAGAGGACAGCAAAGTGTCTTCTGCTGGAGCCTCTGGAGAGAGCACAACACTGTCAACAGCCTGAAATCAGACAACCGACCTCCGTGAGCCGTCACTTTCTGTTGCTTTCAGTCACTCCTTGTGTGGCACCTATTATGGAAACCTTAAAGAACGAATCCAGCCCTACCAGCTGATACTATGTCAGATCTATGTCAGGATAGAACGGGACTCCAGAAAGAACTCCATCACCAAACCTTTCTTCCAAGGTGTATCATGGGAAGAACTCAATTCCCCCAACTTTTTATTTAAGATCCCAGCACTTTAATTGTTGTCCTACCCATAAGCTCCAGGAAATGAATACTCGTCCACATATGGCTTGGGCTGTGACATTGAGATGTCGCCGTAGCAATAAGCCCTCTTAGCCCACTAGCAATAATGACACTGAATGCCCAGAACCAACCACTTGTCTGTGAGGGTGTCATACTGTGGGGGCTTGCCGCGTTGCTGGGATGCTGGAAGCTATGTCACTGGTATTTCAGACACCAGCAGGGTCACTCTAAGGGTTCAGCAGAGCTTCCAGGCTAAGAGCAGAGGGAGTAGCTTGCTCGCCTCTGAAGAATTAGCTACTTAAAAACAACAAATAGCAGCAGAATATTGTCAGATACTAAAAGCCTCATGAATAGCAATCCTCCCTGTGATAGGATAATATTTGTCAGGTATAGTTCCAGGAGATGAGCCCCTCAGGATTCAAGACACTTACAGCATGATTGAGAAAGAGGTGCCTTTGCAGAGTTGAGTTGAGCATAACAATATGGACAAAGTAAAGCCTTCGAGACCTTTGTTTGCTGCTGAGGGCACATGTCAAAATGAGAAGAAACGGCTGTGAATATTAATAACCTGTCCTTGGGATGTATGAAGTATGACTCTAGGAAAATTGGAAGTCATCAAAAATGACTACATAAAGATTAATATCTTAGGCATTGGAAACTGGAATGTACTGCTATTGGCCACTTTGAATTAAACAATCATATGATATTACTGTGTGGGGAATAACAAATTCAAGCAGAATCATATCACATTTATAACCAAAAAAGGACATTTATAGATATATCTTGAAGTAAAACAGCAATTATTCAAATTTAGGCACCAACCATGATGAAGAAATTTTTCGGTCTGAAATGGGACAAACATGCATCAAGATGCATTGTTAATTATTGGTCACTGGAATATTAAATTCTGAAACAAAGAAGTAGAAATAGTCCTTAGAAATATGGCTTGGGGGGCTGAGCTCCGGTGGCAGAGTGGTTGAGTGCGGGACTACGGCCCACGGGCTTGGCGGTTCAAATCCAGCAGCAGCTCTCCAGGAGCAAGGCCACCAGAGGGCAGTGATGCTCCCCCCCAAAAAAAAGAAATATGGCCTTGGGAATAAAAATAAATTTTGTCATGATCAATGACTTCTTCATTGCAAATACCTGTTTCAATAACATCAATAATGACTGTATACATAACAGTGACTAGATCTCTCCAGATGTAACATACAGAAATTAAATTGACTAGCTATATGGGAGGAGACAATAGAGAAACTCAGTGTCATCAGTCAAACTGTGACCAGGGACCGACTGTGGAACAGACCATCAATTGTTCATATGTAAGGTCAGGTTTGGGCTGAAGCAAATTTAAAACAAGTTCATGTGAGCCAAAACACGACCTTGAGTATATACCCCCTGAATTTCAAGACCATCTCAAGAACAGACTGGACCATGGAACACAAATAACGGAAGACCGGATGAGCTCAAAAACATCACGAAGAAAGCAAAAGGTCACTAAAAAAGCAGGAAAGAGATAGAGGATCAAAGTGGATATCAGACAGACTCCAAACTTGCTCTTGGTCACAGAGCCGCTAAAGCAAGAAGAAGACATGATGACGTCAAAGAGCCGAACAGACATTTTCAAAGGGGAGCTCAAGATGAGCAAGCACAGGTACGGAAGCCGGAGTTAAACCACCAGAGAGGAAGGACATACATCAAGCTGAAGGAACCGAATATAACAGTCAAGCCTTGAGTTACGTTCGCCAAAGCCTCTATCGCCAAAACATGGAATGATGCAGGAAGCACGGGAGGAATACTGAGTCGATGTAACCAAAAGAAATGGTTGACATCCAAACGTTTCAACAGGTAGCGTAGAATCAAGAACCAGCGGCACTGAAGAAAGACTGAACTGAAAGCCTGAGCCAAAGACAGGGCTCCAGAAATGCATGGAATCCTGTTGGAAATGTTTCACCAAGCCGATGAAGTCATCTATGCCAAGAAATTTGGAAGACCAACTGATTGGAAGAGAGCCTTATTTGTACCCATGCCAAAGAAATCCTGATTTATCAGAATTAGCAAATATCATTAATATCACATTCCATTTTGCTGACGATGATTCAGTAAGGGAAATTCAGTAAACAGAAACATCTGTTTCTTGACAGGGGTTTCCAGAGGTTCAGGCCAGATTCGGAAGAAAATGTAAAACAAGATGAATCGTTAACTTCAGGTACACCCTGATGCAAGGACGGGAATACCAGAAAATGTTTGTGTGCTAACAGGACTTACCTAGAACCCAATGGGAGAATAGGCCTGGTTCTATGATCCTAATTGGATCCTTTAGACCTAATTTCTACCCAGTTCTTGGTGACTCCGCCCATGTGCTATAGATGCTGTCCTTTTGAGGCATACAACATCCATCATAGGCTACATCAGAAGGATTCAATGTGGAAACCCCACTGAGTGAATGGAGTTTTACCTCAAACGCACTGTAGCCGATTGAAAGAACAGACATACTCCATTGGACTTAAGGCGGAAGTATCCTAGTGGGAGAATCAGATGATTGCTATCGCAGAGCTGTGGAAAGTCTTACAGCTCTGGTTTGGATCTCTTGCTTTGAAGGTATCCAATGAAAGGTGGCCTGGAACTACCATATAGTCATGACTTCAACGCCCCCTTTGCTTTCTTATGACATCTGATAGGCATGGTTCTGGTTTTCTGAATAAGCGCTGTTGCATATTTTGCCCTATCACCATGAACTGAACAGTATTTAGGTTTTTTTCACTTTTCTTTCAGAGCCACATATGACTGTCAAGAAGTCATTCCCTGACCCCTCTGCTCAACATTGCTTTACGCTGCTTCCATTGCCTTCTCCATGCCATACCGCCCCTACTCCTGTGACCTCCAAAGTCTGTTCCCTTGTGAAAATCTTTGTGTTGTTTTTTAAAAACAAAAAACAACCATTTTTAAACCCAAACTGAAACTCTTGCGCATGACGCATGGGCTGCTTATTCCCTCAGGAGTCCTGGCTGTGTCGTGGTTTATGTATTGAGCTGTTTATTCAAAAGGCCAGTGGTTCAAGCCCACCAGCTGCTCCACACGAGAAAGGTGAGGCTGAACATCTGCAAGGACACAAAGTCTTGGAAACCTGAAGGGGCCAGGTCCACTCTGTCCTATGGACAGAGTGAGGCCGCATCCACTGGATGCCCGGTGTCCCTCCCTTAGCGCCATGATCTCGGGTTCTGGCACTTACGTTTTTAATTATCAGTGGGTATCTTGTCACCCGTTGCATGGGCTTCAGTATGAAGCTAGACAGCGGCATCCCTTTACACCGAGGGTCCATTGCCAGCCTCTGAAACGAGATTAGAGACATGTGCTTAGGAAATTGGCAAAAATCCCAATGCAGTGACCTCAGTGCTGTTGTCACTTGGGACTCCCCACCCACTATCTCATGATTTGGACGGCAGTGAGAGTGGGAAGGCCCTGACTAGCTATCCTGCTCCAGGGTGAGGAACCACTCCCCAGAAGGAGAACCGGAGACACAAACAAGTGGACTCATCCGCCCAGGGTAACCCTTCTCTTCAGATGCCAGAGGCCGCAGAGCTGCCATATGGAGAGATGAGGGTCTGGCTTGACAGAGGACTTTCTTCCAGAAAGCTACAAGACCTTTGTAACACCCCCGCCCACCCCCCCACCCCCCCAGGAGCTAGAAGAACGACAGGACGGCATATCCAGCAGGAAAAGTTCCCTCACAGGCTCATTGTGTAGAGCAGCGTTTCCCTTAAGGGGCACTGGCATGACCCAGTAGGCTACAAAAGCAGATACCTACACCTTATCCTGGTGTGGCGGTCATGTACTTATGTTAATTTCATGATTGAGATGCAGGGGTGGAGTCTGGCCTGTTAATCTGGAGATAGCCATTGAGTAGCCAATGAGGCCTCCGCGTGGGATGGCTTTCTCTTGAGACGTCTGGGAAATCTCGCGATATTTCCCTCATGGAGATGAGAAGCTATCTCCCCTGTTGTTGGGAGTTAGTCTCAGAGACGACGAACTACGGACAAGACAAGATGGCAGCGTCCGAGGAGCTGGGGGAGTCGGAGGAGAAGCCACATGGCCTTGCCCTGATGGAACCAGACCTCTGAAGCTGGAGAAGCCACGTGGAGACCCCTGCCAGCACTGAATTGCTTCTACCACTGGTGGCTACTGTTGATGGACCCTGAGCCCTGAAAGCGAGGAGCCATGAGGAGACCCCTGATGGTGCCGTGACTTTGCACCCCCTTGCCTGTGACTTCGTGAATCAGAAGGAAACTTTATAGACCGCTATCAGTCATATGTGTTAATATCAGGCTTAGGACTTTGAACTGGACTGGGCTGGGATGCTTTCTCAATGTCCCATTCCTCTTGTATGTAAACCTTCCCCTTATATCCATATGCGTGTCTATGAATTTTGTTTCTCTAGTCTGCCCGGACTGACACACGTGGATTGTGGGTCTAGTCCCAAGTGTTCTTGTTGCTGGGCAGTTGCTGAGAGGGGCCCTGGCGGTGTCGTGGGTTCTGAGTTGGGCTGCTAATGGCAGGGTCGGCATCTCTGCAGGTGGAAGAGCGGGTGTCCTGCTCGTGTAAAGATCTGCAGTCTCAGAAACCCACCGGGGCCTTTCTACTGTGCCCAACAGGGTCCCGATGAATCAGAATGGATTCAGGGGCGGCGTGTGAATGAGTGGGGCGCCGAGTAAGTCTTGTTGTGAAAACGGAGTGGGAGGCCAAGGACATTTGGGAAGCGATGGTGTGGAACAGGGGTGGAGAGCACTCGGGAAATCATCCATACCAGCTAACAGCACCCGCCTCACCGAGGGAAGCCGTTGCAGCCATCCCATTAGGGGTGAGTTAATGAAACGCTGGGCCACCTGCTTGAAGTTGATGATCTTATGCGGCCCTTCAACCATGTTATAAATCTCCAAATGGACCTCGACGGAAAAAATGTGCCTCACCCCTGGTGTAGAAGGAGCCTCTGGTGGGGCAAGGAGGGTGGGGTGGAGGCTTGGGGTTCGGGCCACATAGTCTGCAACCTGCTTCCTGCATCTTTCTTCCCACCACATTTACCCACTCCGTCAGCCCGACCACAGGATGAGTCCACCGTGTCTACACCTCATCGGGATGAGAAGGAGGCTTTGCTTCCAAAGGAAAACTGCCAGAATATTCCATAGAAGTGAGGCTGGTGAGACTTGCATTCGCTGGCTCACCCCGGGCACGCCATCAGGACGAACCCATCGCTGGAAAAGGATACCGTGCTTGGCCAAGCAGAGGAGCAGCAAAGGCGGTCTAACACAACAGCGGCAGGAACGGATGGAGAAATCTCAATGGTCATGGATGGAACAGGGCCAGCCAGTGAGGTCACCATGACCCCACGGCACTGTTTAGGGTCAGAGAAACGGGCAGCAGCCTTGAGCTGGCCGGGGAGCCCAGAGCAGTGCCAGCACCTGGACTTGCTCCCGCCGTGCACAGCCTCATTCTGGGTCCCCCCTCCTCAGCAAGCAGAGGTGTGCCAGACACCTGGGGGGTGACCCAGGGAGAAGCTCCGAGAAGCGGGGAGAGGAAGAGGACAAACAGCACGCTCTGATCTGGGCTAGTGTCAGTATTTCTCTCCACGTATGTGCTTCTGATGATGAGCTCACCCTGCCTGCCCAGGGGACTACCCAGCCCTGGGCTGAACCCCAGATGGTGTCTAGCTCTAGCCTCCCTCCAGCCTCGGCCTATTTCTTAGCAACATGTCTCACCTACCGGTGACCTTCGAGGGGCCCACCATTAAATAGTAAATGTAAGCACTAACTGTTGAGAATCAGAGGAGGTGGGGGCCCCACCTGATACGATGACCAACGAGACCCCATGCTTTGGCCTTGCAAATGCATATGATTCAAAAAATAAAACATTATTTTGCTATTTATACATTTTAAAATGTGTCTGCTTAGTAAAGATCATTTATTCTATCTAATTTATCTTTTCTTTTCCCTCCAGAAGCAGTGGGGGCTATTTGGACAGCCCAGTGTAGCCATCAGAAAGCCACACTGGTCAAGGCCAACCCCCAGGTCGGCAGGGCCTGGGCTCCAGCACCACTGGGTCCACCTTCCTCAAGGGGCTCCTGGAAACACATGGCTCTCCACACACTTCTCCCCAAGGACTTAAACCCAGCTCTTCTTCCAACTCAACCGCAATTCATCTCCCTCTCCAGGACTGGAACCCACAACACAGAACCAAATGGGGAAGGAGCAGAGTCTACAGGGGCCCTAACCTTTCCCTCCGCAGTTAAAGGGCAGAGACCAGCCATGAGCGGAGTGTATCTGTGTTAAACAGATCCCTGGGACCCACTAGCCTGGTCCCTGAGTTGGAGGATGAAACACATATTCAGTAATCCACCAGCTGGTTGCTGTCAAGCTGACAGGACTCTTGGCACTCCAAGTGCACCAGCATGGAACTAGTCTCGATAGTTTTCCATTGCTGGGCTTCAGGCTATCCATCGCCAGACCTTTCTTCCGAGGCTCCTCTGGCCGACTAGACTGTGTAGCCTTTCAGTTCACCGAGCACATGAACCACTGACACCACCCAGGAACTCCTAATAAAACAAGTAACTCATGGGAAACAGATCCAGGAAGAAACACCGACGCTTCCAGGTGCAGCAGGGCACACGGGCCCTCTCCAAGCCGAACCCCCCTTGCACCAGCCCCCTGAGATCTCAATCCTGGTTGACCTCCAGCATGAACACGCTAGGAAGATCACACCTCCTTGGCCCTCCCTCCCCAGATGCCCAGTTACAGCCAGGCCTCCTTACTTTGACAAAATCCTTGAAGTCTGGGGCTTCGTCCGTCTTCTGCTGGATCAGGGCTGCCCCGTTGAGCTGGCAGCTGCAGAAGCGGATGTACGGCTGCATGTGGGGCAGCTGGGCAGTGAGGATGTCCCCAATCATCTTCACGGGCATTTTCTCCCCAGACATCTTCTTGCGGACCCGCAGCGCCCTGCATGGGGGAGACACAAGTCGGCCCTCTGCATCCTGCCTCCACACAGCAGGGTGCTCTCTCTACGCCACCCAGAAATGGAATGAGGGTGGGGGGGGGGGGAACCAGAGGACCTTACAGCATCAATGTGGAGGACAAGGGAGGGGACCGGAAACAAGTCTACACGTCTACACTAGAGAAAGGTAGCTGGGCGTTTTTCTTAGACAGGTTGGCTAAATGCTGGCTATTTGAAATTGAAGCAACTTCTCAACAAACCTTGCCAATCAAGTACACACACACACACACGCACACACACGAGTTTATTTTGCCTCACGGAGAACTATGGAATCTTTCCTTTAAGAACTCAGAGTTCCCTTTTCAGAGTTTCACTTTACAGACTCTCTCTCTTTGTGGTGGAAATCTCAAGTTTTCTGGAACACCTCTGACTGATAGAACGTAAATGTTTCCTGGGCTCCATCAGGGAACCCCTCGTACCTGTGATGATTCACGTTCTGTGTCTATTCGGCACGGTCGTGATTCTCGGTGACTTGGCACACAGTACGTAACCACCCTCCATTCTGGGATGTGCTCTGTGCAGCCCATCTGTTCAAAAGGACATCCCCTTGGTGGGGGGTGGGGGTGGGGGGGCCCTGCCTCCCCTATACATGGATGGAAAACCTCTCGAAGTCTTGACTCGTCATCCTCTCTTGAGCCGTGAGCCAGAAGCCTGCGGTCTGACCTGCAGATGTGGGGGATTTGCCCACCCTTTGTCCTGCCAAGCTGGAGTCTGTGAGTCTCTGCAACCACTTGAGTGAGGAGAAGCTGGCCTGGCCCACGGTTTTGAGACTCACTAGCCCGCTTCCCTATGTGCACTATTTCCTTGAAATGCATCTCTATATAGTTCCATGTTGTGGCAGTTACATAATCTCCTGTCAACTAGCAGAGGGGTGGAATCTAGCCTGCCAATCAGTCGCAGCTTGATGACGTCATTTGGAGGCAGGCAGGAGATAAATAACTCACCCACTGGAGGCTAGGTACATGCATAGAGG
>PVJH01041587.1:0-14802 GCA_004026705.1 Nesogale talazaci | reverse complement strand
AATATCGGACTTAAGAACTTGATCTGAACTGGGCCAGGGTGTTTCCTCAATATTCAGTCACTCTTGTATATAAAGCTCTTTCTTAGACACATATGAGTGTTTCCAGATTTGTTTCTCTAGTCTAACACAAGTATCAAGCACAGAACTTTGAGGGAAAAAAAAAGTACTTTTAAAGAGTATAATGGGGCTGAGCCCCGGTGGCGTAGTGGTTGTGCGCGGAACTGTGGCCCACTGGGACGGAGGTTCAATTCCAGCAGTGGGGCTGGGCCTCCTACTGCTGGGCCTCCTACTCCCGCCACTGGAGAGCCGTGATGCCAAATAAATAAATAGATAGATAGATAGATAGATAGATAGATAGATAGATAGATAGATAGATAGATAGATAGATAGATAGAAAGCAACCATCCTTACCCTCCTTTTCTGGGTTATTCCTTCCCCGTTAGCAGAAGCTCCCTGCCCTCTAAATTTGCTACCTAATCTTTCAAGCTGCTATTCTCACTGTGATCGCATCCAGATACAGCCGCACAGTACTCAAGGCAGACATTCTTCACTGTTTAAACTGTTATTTGGCTTTCCACCACTCATCGATCAGTTTATTATAATTGTACCAGCTTTTGTATTTCTACAATGGTGGAGGCTGTGTATTCTACATAGCAGCAGGGTCACTCCTCATAGTGGCCAGGTTTCCGTGGAGCTTCCAGACTAAGACTGGTCAGGACAAACGAAGAGGCAGCCCACTTCTAAATGTTTTTTAGAATTTAAATTTTCCATCGTCCAAAAGTGTTGAAAGAAAAGTACTTCTAAAAAGGAATGGTATTATTATGCACTTTGATGATAAAGAAAATAAAAGTTTTTCAAGTGGGCCCACACACATCATGAGAAACAGAGAAGATCGAAGTTGTCAAGGATTTCCTTTCCCTTAAATCCACAATCACCACCCAGGCAAGCAGCAATGGAGAACTCAAATGACACATTGCATTGGGCAATTCTGTTGCACACGACCTCTTTGAAGTGTTAAAGAGTCAAAATGCCACTTTGAGAATTGATCTGCACCGACACAGTAAGAGATGTTTTCAGTTGTTTCATACACATGTAAAAGCTGAGAAAGGAATAAAGACCAAAGAAGAGCTATTCTATTTGAATTATGGTATTGGTGAAAAATATTGAACATACCATGAAGAATGAAACCATTTGTCATGGTGGTAACAGACTACTTCTTAGAAGTGAGGATGGTGACGCTGCGCCTCACAAACTTTGGACTTGTGTTCAGAAGAGATCAGTCTTCTGGAAAAGGACATCACACCCCGTACAGTAAAGGATCAGCAGAAAAAGAGGGAGACCCTCGACTAGGTGGATTGACACAGGGGCTGCAGCCAAGGGCCCAAACAAAGGAACAGTTGTGAGGGTGATGCAGGACCAGACTGTGCCGTGTTGTATGTAGGGTTACCATGCTGAAATGTCTTCACTGACACCGAACAGTAACAACATTGTTTGGTTTCAAGGAATATTTTTGGTTTTAAGTTTAAGGTTTAATGATTTTCTTAGTTTAATGATTTTTGGTGTCCTTGGCTCCATAAAATTTGGATTCCATGAGAATTGAAAGTTTGTGCTACATTTCCTCCCTTTTGATCAGGATTTGTTTTGTTTTGTTTTGTTTTTTTGTGGCATCACTGCCCTGGTGGGAGTAGGAAGCCCAGCCTTGCTCCCGGAGAGCTGCTGCTGGATTTGAACCATCAACCCTGTGGGCCGCAGTCCCGCACACAACCACTGCGCCACCGGGACTCAGCCTTGATCAGGATTTTTCAGTAGACTCTGATCAAAATATTCCGTAGTTGCAGCCACACACATTGTGGACCTCGTGGCACCAGGAACCGTTGTACATGACGTCTTCAGCGGCTAACTTTGGGGAATTCGATTACTAGACCTTTCATCCGAGGAGCACTGGTATCGTGCGGGCTACAAGTCGGGCTGCTAACCACCAGGTCAGCAGTTCAAAACTGCCAGCACTCCATGGGAGAGAGATGGGGCGTTGTAGCTCTGTCATGCGTGTCAGTCTTGGAAATGCATAGGCGGGGTTCCGTCCTGTCCTGCAGGTGGTTAGGAGTGGGCTGTAACTCAATGGCAGTGCATTTGGTTTTGGTTTTTGGTTCTAAGACACCTCCAAGGAATCCAACCCTTCAACCTTTGGTTGAGCATGTTTATTTTTTTCACTACCCAGGGGCTATAGATAAAGATATAGGTATATAGATATGTTTGAGAAAAAAAGAGAGGGAAAGTGATTCTTAAAATTTTGTTTGTTTGTTTTTTGGGGGGCATCACCGCCCTCTTGTGGTGGGAGTAGGAGGCCCAGCCTTGGTGCTGGATTTGAACCTCCAACCCAGTGGGCCGCAGTCCCGCGCACAACCACTACGCCACTGGGGCTCAGCCCGAGGGAAAATGATTCTTCCAGGGAAAGTGGAATCCTACTTTGCCTCTACCCATCTCAATGACTGGACCAGGTTTTTCATTTCACTAAATGTATGGAGATACCAGGACGTTTCTATTTGAACTTTCATCATTGCCCAGCTCTCTAGAAGCTTGCTCTCCTATTGAAAAGTACGATGAGTATATTTGGGCGCCTGGAAACGTGATGTCTTTTTGTTTTAAGAGCATAGCAAAGCCGATGTGACTGTATCTTGTTCCGGACAATCTTGGCTTGGGTGACTTGAGCAAGCGGTAGTGACCCCATAGATAGAGGTGCCTATCAGAGTAGTTATTTTCTCTCATAGAAGATCGAGGATGACAAGACGCAGGATGGGGAGGCAAACCCTTACGTTAGGTTGTCTGGTGTACACAGATAGATGATAGATAATCTCTAGGAAATGGCTCCTATAGTCTTCGAGACTGCCCAGTCCCTAGAGTGTGGGTCAGAGGTCAGATTGGCGGCTTCTTACGTTGCATGCAGCTGCAAGGATGGAGAAAGATTAGAGGTCAGGCTGTGGGGACTGAATGACCCAAGATCAGTGGACTGATAACTCAGGCCCCTCAAACTGGGGGTCCAGTGATGAGAGTGGGACCCAGGATCCAGAGAGAACAAAAAGCTAGAGAGCTGTGCCAGCTTCGCAAGTACCCGTACACATTTGATGCCGCTGCACCCCTGAAGTAGGCATGTGACTTGAGTAAGAATGGTGCATCCCTAACAACGCCCTTCTAGCAGACCAAGGTGGATCACACCAGACACCTCATAGGAGCTAGTTATGTCATTTATATCACTGCCACGCCCGAATAGTGTGGCCCAGTCAAGTCGACACACAATCATAAGCATCAGAAGGAGCTTAAGATTATTTCCAGATATGAGTACATAAATTAATATAATCATATACAATTTTAACACAAAGTGAATCAATTCTATCATTTCCAAGTTGGTTTATTTTTAATTCAAAAGGCCCCCGAAATCTGACCAGCCACAAAAACTTTACAGGTTTTTAACCTGATTCTTTATATTCACTGACCATGTGTCAGTGCAGACTGGTGACCACCCTCTCTGTGAGTTTCTGCGACTCTTAACTTTTTACAGGAGTAGAGGGTTCAGTGTTTCTCCTGCAAAGCTGGTGGTGGTTTTGAACTACCAACCAGGCAGGTCGCACTCCAACACCAGGGCTCCATTTAAGTCTTATAGTGATCTCATATTTGATATTGAAAACAGGATAGACTCTGAAAAGATCACAGGCCCATGTAGGTCATATTTTCAATTGTTTTTAACTAGTATACTAGGGAGTGTCCAAAAAAACTGGACTCCCACTTATATGTTTGCAATCCACTTTAATTGCAATCCACTGTATTATATATATATATATATATATATATATATATAGTTTGTTTGTTTGTTTGTTTGTTTGTTTGTTTTGGGCATCACTGCTCTCCAGTGGTGGGAGTAGGAGGCCCAGCCCCCCTGCTGGAATTGAACCTCCGTCCCAGTGGGCCGCAGTCCCGCGCACAACCACTACGCCCCCGGGGCTCAGCCCTGTACTATATTTTTAAGGGCCCTAATATCACAATGGGCGATTGAGGACTAACTTCAAAGTCAGCTGTTGTAGTCCACCAGTTGTTCTGTGGAAGAAAGATGAGGCTGTGTGCTCCAGTGAAGATTTAAACATTGCAACGGAGCATTCATTGTGCTTTGTCCTGTCGGGCTGATATAAATAGAAATTGACTTGAAGGCAGTGGGTTGGGTTTTTGGTTTTTTGGTTACTCTGCCACTGTTGACATCTAGGTATGCCATGTAATGCATATGTCTTTGTAAAAGAAAAGACTGAGAAAAAGCTCCCCTTTGATCTGTTTCATGCAATATATGTTTATTTGCGTGTCTCACAAGCCTGTTTTAATCATTAGAGAGATGGCACTGAACAGACTAAAAATCTTGCTCCCCTGAGATTAGGTATAACTTGTCAGAAAAGGAAAGGTAATTTACTCATCTAGAAGAGTGTGTTAGTCTGGGTAGACCAGAGAAACAAATTCATAGACGTACACTTATGTGTATAAGAAAGCTTTATAGGCTGAGCTCTCGTAGCGTAGTGGTTGTGTGTGGGACTGCAGCCCACAGGGTTGACGGTTCAAATCCAGCAGCAGCTCTCCAGGAGCAAGGCTGGGCTTCCTACTCTCACCAGCACAGTGATGCCACAAAAAAAAAAAGAAAGAAAAAGAAAGTTTTATATACAAGAGCAGTTGAATATTGAGAAAGCATCCCAGCCCAGCCTAGACCAAGTGCTGTTTGATGTTAGCCCATATGACTGATACCAATCTATAAGGCCTTCTCTAGACTCATGAAATACATGCAATATCTCTGAATTCAGGAACATCACAGGCCAGTGGGTGGAACGTTTTGTGGATCCTATGACAGTGTAAGCATCTCCGCTCTGGCAGGGGTCTCCATGTGGCTTCTCCAGCTCCCAGGGTTGCATCAGGATAGGCCCATATGGCTTCTCCTTAGGGATGCCTCACAGAGAGTGTGAGCCTTGTAAGAGTGTGTGTCTGCTTCCTCCAAGGAGGAAAGACAGGAATTCCCAGGCTTCTCAGGGGAAGGGCATGCCCACACAGAGGCGTCATAGACTATCCAATGATTGACAGGCTAGACTCCACCCCTTTACTTATTATCCTCTCAAATTGGCAACAGATTATATAACTACCACAAGAAATAGTTACATAGAGAGGCCTGAGTTGTAAACTATATGGGGAGAAGATGTTGTGGATTTTGTTCAGTTTATGCCTTGGTGATCACTTTACCCAGTGGGCCTAAAGTAGTGCTTGACTCACAGTAGGGATTCAGAAAATATGTGCCATTGGGTGAAGTATTTATTGCTTTAACTTGTGTGATTGTAGACATACACTTCTAGTTAAAGAATCTTATGATTAAAAAAAGGAATCTTATGATAGTCCACATGAAAGAAGCAAACCAGCTTCTATGATCATGAGGTATCAATAGGATAAGGTATCAAAGACCCAGAAGAAAAAAATCATATCAATGTGAATGAGAATGCAGAGTGGAGACCCAAAGCCCATCTGTAGGCAACTGGATATCCCCTTACAGAAGAGTCACAAGGAGGAGACCAGCCAGTCAGGGTGCAGAGTAACAAGGATGAAGCATACAGCTTTCCTCCAGTTCTTTAATGCTTCTGCCCCCTCTCCCCCATCGTGGTCCCAACTCTACCTTACAAATCCAGCTAGACCAGAGTATGTACACTGGTACATGTGAAACACAGGCAATCCAGGACCAATAAATAGCGAGAGTAGTGATACCAGCAGGGGAAGGGGAAGCGGGGGAGAAAGGGCAAAGCAATCACAACGACCTATATATAACCTCCTCCCAAAGGAACAAACAGGGCTGAGCCCCGGTGGCGGCGTAAGTGGTTGAGTGCGGGACCGCGAGCCCCAGGCTTGGCGGTTCATATCCAGCGGCGGGCGGCTCTCAGGAGCAGCGCTGCGAAGCTCCCACGACCACCAGAGGGCAGTGATGCCCCCCAAAACAAACAGCAGCAACAAAAAAGCAACATCAACAAACCAAAGGAAGAAACAACAGAAATGTGGGGGAAGCGACACGTTGGTCGGTGTAAGACATAGAAAAATAAAAATTTATAAAATATTCAGGGTTCATGAGGGAGGGAGGAAAAAACTGATATCAAAGGCTCAAGTGAAAAAAACGTTTTGAAAATGATGATGTCACCGTATGTACAAATGTGCTTACACAATAGATGTGTGGATGGATTGTCATAAGACTTGTATGAGCCCTCAGAGAAGGGAAAAATGAAAAGTTGTATGAGCCCTCAATAAAATGATGAAAAAAATCTTATGATCTCAGTGACCCTGTTTCTAATGTCTGTTACTCAGTTTTTGTTCTTCCCTGTGTCCACATGCCAGGATGCGGGAGAAGCTCACTGATAGCATAATTAGAATGTATGTTATGTGATTTTACAAAAATAGGCCAGCGTTGGTTCCTCTTCCAGCCTGGAAATGCTAAGTAAGGTGTGTATTTTTAATTATTTGCTTAAAAAAAAAAACGAGGATAATTTTAACTGGATACTCGCTTGAGAAAATGGAGGAATATATTTATTCCCAGTATAAAGGTAGTAACTTGAAAACCTTAGAACTTCTGTGTGAGAAAGTGGAGGAGAAACAACAACAACAACAGCTCACAACTAAGCTGCTCTTCGTTGATATCAGAAATGGCCTGTCATTCACGTTGGCATTTAAGCACTGCCTTCCTATCTCAGGGGGGCAGGACCAGGGTTGGTTTGTTCTGTCTGAAGGAGCTGGCCCGTTATTACAGGTTCAGAAAGCCGGGGCCACCTTTGCAAAAGCTTCTTCCTATTTTCTGTTTTGTTTCTGGACCGCTGCTTTTGCTGCGCTTACAAGATGCATTCAGAACTCCTGCTTCAAGACTGCTTCAGAGCCAGCAAATACCCAGGAATGGGTAGTTCAAATTGTTCCGCTTTCATGAGTAAGTTTAAACTTAAATTTTCAGCAGGTTTAAATTCAACTGACTTTTAGAAAGCTACTATCTTGGAGTGAGGCATTTGATAATTTCACTACTTTTATTTTGAGCAAACGGTAATAATAATAATAATAATAATAATAACTTTAGGAAGAAAGCAAAATACTACATAGTGAGCTCGGCAGACGGGTTTCTTATGACGTGTGCTTCCAGTTTCTTTGGAAGGACTTTTGTCTTAAAAGCCAGTAATTCTACAGTTTTCTTGAGCGTTTTTTCCCCTTTGCTGAGGAGTAGTTTAGATGAATGTGTTCTGGGCTCGATTGCTTGCGTCTGACAGAGTCTCAAGTTTCCACTGAATGGTAACAAAGACTGTGGAGTGTTGTTGGTCCTGCAGTGAGAGGCATGCTGCCTCGGAGCAGGTAAGAGATCATTTTGTTTCTAACTGCTGGGGCAGTTTTTGCAGCGATCGCCTGTGTTCTCAGAACAGCAGCCATGTGAAATGGGAAAATAACTGAGAGCACGCTGAAATCAAGACGTCCTGGCTGGTTGCGGTCAGGAAAACTACAGGGCTTGGGGGTTGGGGGAGGCTGGGGGAGGGGTAGAGTTCGCTTAGTTTATCACTCAGTTCCATACATTTCATTGAAAAGTGGAAATCTTTCCGGAGTTCTCGGTCTTTCAGTCAAGAGCTAAAGCAGCAGTTGAGGAATTGAGAAGTCGTCGTTCCTTAATGACTTTTACTTCTGAACGCAATCAAATCTATAATATATACTTTCTTTCCAGTCGTTAATAAAATAAACTTTGCCCTTAACTATACCCTTTTTCCTTCCCTTGAATGGAAAATGAATATTGTCAGCAACAATATGTATCTCCTAAAGAGCTTTAGGATTAGACCTGACATTTTACTGATATTTAAGCGTTTTTAGCTGTTATGAATTCCTTTTTCCCCCCCAGTACATTTTTCTTAAAAGTATTTGTGCTTTGAAAATGTCAGCTGTATTCTAATGAAGCTCAGGCATTGTTTGCTCATAAAGGGACCGGTGCATTCCATTGCTTTATGGTTTATTATGAGGCACAGTGTGAGAGTGTGGGCGGCACCATTTGTGTCTGCCTCTGGTGGCAGTGACTGCCATTATGCTAGCTTTGGGTTAGCGAAGAAAATATAACGTACAAGATTCTATATGAATCTGGATCCTCTGAAGGAAACTCTCAAGCAAGACTGAGTGAGGCCAAAATGTGTGACAACTTGATTGAGTCGATCAATTCAAGTATGCTTTTGAAGCCTGTATTTTAGTTGCAATTAAATGTCACACCTCTTAGGTTTTGATGTGTATGGAATTTATACATTCTTTGAGCTCTAATAGAAGAGTGAATTTTTCTAGATAGAGGATGGCATTTTAATAGATTCTGCAAATTTTAATATAATTGAGTGCATTTACTTTTTGAAAAAGTTTTAAGGAACTTGGTGAGGGAGGTGGGGGAGGTCAAGCAGAGAGCCTTTCTTTCAGTTAGGAAAGGCCTGAAGAAAAAAGCAACAGATGTTTCTTCTGTTACAATTGAAGTTGTTTCATTCAAAACACAGTAGGTGGAATGGGGAGGGGAGGTCATAAATCTGACTTAATCAGTGAATAAGTAAAATGCAGTCATTTGACATGACTTTTTTAGACTTAGAAGTTGAAAATCAGTCTTAGCTTAACATATTTGGAGTAACAAGATTACATATTTTTTTCCTGTCTCCCAAATTACATGCAATTAATGAAAAAAAATGAGCCAATGTATTTTAGGTCATTTATGGGGGGAAAATAGTCCTTGGATCACTTGGAATTTTTTAAAAGGGAAGTTATAAAATATGTAAGGGATACTGAGGATGCAGAAGTTTGTCATGTTGCAAAAGTTTTATTAGGCCTCAAAATGAAGTAGAAATATGAGACATAAGATGTATATATTGGTGTCTCTATCTTCAATGAAAAAGCATGAAACTCATCCAAAAGAACTCTGGGTGAATGTGCAAGAAATACTTGGGGCTAAATTGAAAGGCAGACATTATCTTGCAGTTTGCCTTGTAAATGATAGCTTGGGATGGTGGCTAGTAGAAAAGGGGAGGGGTTAGCTGCTGAGAAGTATCAAAGAGCGTGGAGGCAATGTGGGCATGTAAGGGAAGCAGGGAAGGTGAAAAAAAAGTTTTAAAATTTGTGGTATTCATATTGAATAAACATTTATTTTATAAATGCCTCAAAGGGGAACACTGCTCCCTTGTATAGTATATACTTTCTCAGACACTGTATAATTCTATACCTTTCGTAAAGTCAGTTCTTGGAGATCCAATGCTCAATGCCATTTCACATGTGAGACATTTAGTATTTATTTGCCTCACTTTCCTCTTTAAAATTAGTAGTAATTGGGCTGAGCCCCGGTGGCGTAGTGGTTGTGCGCGGGACTGCGGCCCGCTGGGACGGAGGTTCAATTCCAGCAGTGGGGCTGGGCCTCCTGCTCCCACCACCGGAGAGCAGTGATGCCCCCCCCCAAAAAAAAAAAATTAGTAGTAATTTACATAGCACCTTTATAGCAAAAGGGAAAAAAAGAAAGAAATCTTTGTGCAATAGTTTAAATTTTATGTGTAGATCAACTATTTCATGTGTTCTAAAAACTAGAAAAGATAAAAATACAAACATCCAGCGAGCTAATTGAAAATTACCCTTGGTCTTAACTAGAAACTGGGCTTCCCCAAAGATTTGCTTTGTTTCAAATAATGACAGCATTTAGAGATTTCGAAGCAAGATTGTTATTTTGATCAAAACTAGGACAAATTTTAGTAGAGAACATGTGTGGTTTATGTACGTTTCACGACTTTAAGTTATGCGTTGCCTGGGCCCGGGTGGCGGAGTGGGTTACCGTCATTGGGAGGTCAACTTCAGGCCCCGCGGTTTGAAATGACCAGCTTCACCACTCAGGGATCCATTTTCTGAAGTTCACAGGGGTGGTTCTACCCCATCTTGTAGAGTCTCCATGAGTCTGAACCCACTCAATAGCACTGTGTTTGTTTCTTAGTTTTAAGGAAAGTAAAATAACTTACATGGGTTTATACAGGTACAAACCCCAAGTTTGACTAAAAGGTAAGAGCTTTTTTGATGTTGACTAAAGATTACATCATTTTGATGGAATAGACAGCTTTGAATTTGGAAGTTGGTTTCCCCACGTGATATAAAACTAACATCATCATAAATTAAAGCTATTGGGGGGGGGGGCATCACTGCCTCTGGTGGTCATGGGCACTACCCAGTGCTGCTCCTGAGAGCCGCCGCCGGATTTGAACCGCCAAGCCCGCAGGCCGCAGTCCTGCACTCAACCACTTACGCCACCGGAAATTATAGCTATTAAAATAATAAATTACTATGGGCTGAGCCTCTGTGGCGTAAGTGGTTGATTGCGGAACTGCGGCCTGCGGGCTTGGCAGTTCAAATCCAGCGGTGGCTCTTAGGAGCAAGAGCATCATGGCCCACGACCACCAGAAGACAGTGATGACCCCCCCCCCCCCCCCCCCCCGAAAAGATAAAACCAAAACAAAACAAATAAATTAAAAAAAAATAATAAATTACTAAAAATATTTTTAAATAACGTGAAAAACATATATAAATTACTATTATAATTAGAGACATGATAATGAATTCCCAAAAGAACAAGTCAGTGGAAGTGCATAAATATGGAGACTAGGGTTGCAGAGAGGAGACGAGTCAGTCAGGGTGCAGTGTAACAACGATGAAACATAAACCTTTCCTCTAGTTCTTAAATCCCCCCTCAGACACACAGTTTCATGATCCCAATTCTACCTTAAAAATCCGGCTAGCCTACAGGATGTGTACACTGGTACAGATAGGAACTGGAAACACAGGGAATTCAGGACAGATGACCCCTTCAGTGAGAGTGGTAATACTGGGAGGGGGGAGGGAAGGTGAGGAAGAAAGGGGGAAGCAATTACAAAGATTTACATATAACCCCTTCCCTGGGGCCTGGACAACAGAAAAGCAGGTGAAGGGAGGCATTGAACAGAATGATAATAATTTATAAATTATCAAGGTTCATGTGGAAGGGAGGAGTAGGTTGGGAGGGGAAAAAATGAGGAGCTGATTCCAAGGCCTCAAGGAGAAAGCAAATGTTTTGAGAATGATGAGGGCAACCAATATACACATGTGCTTGACATGATGGATGGATGGATTGTGATAGGAATTGTATGAGCCCCCAATAAAATGATTTTTTTTTAAAAAGACATGCAGGCACACAAAAAATAGCAAAAAAGATGAGACTAATCAGTTGATGCTAATTTGACAGAAGATATTTCTATGTGTGTACTTACCTATATTATAAATATATCCAAGGATGTAACATACGGGGGCCAAAGTCAGAATATCTTAACCCTAACCAAACACAGGGAGTGAGCGGCTGGGCCTGAGGCCTCCTGACTTGGAAAGCACCAAGGACCCCACGACATGGCATGGCATAGTTCATAAATACAGTGTTCTACATAAGGGGGTGAGGATGGCGGCCCGCAGGCTGTATGCGGTCCTTGAGGTGATTTTTTTGTGGCCCACGATGCTCTGAAATAGAATGAAAATAGAAAAAATTGTTATGAAGAAGATAGGCTTAGAGGCGATCAAGGCAATACCACATCCACAATTCCCTCGGTAATCCTTTAACTACTGAAGACAAGTAAAATCACAAAAATGTTGCTCGTTTCAATTGAGTTTAACACTCCCATTCTGCATCCTTCTTTGGTAAGTAGTGAGTGGGGTCTGAAAAGCTGGTGCGCGGTCATCTGAGTTATAATTGTTGGTCTTCTGGTTAGGACCCGGAGAAAGGGGGTTTTCTGCCCCTCTAAAGGGTTCAGTCTCGGAAACTCCCAGGGGCAGTTGAATTCTGTCTTAAGGGGTCACTGTGAGTCAGAATTGACTTGATAGCAATGATCTTGGTTTTTAATTTTGTCAGGAATAAAGATGAGTTAAAAAAACAAAACAAAACAAGTGCTGCCTCTTCCGCTTGTGTGTACATCCCTAGCTCATCTCCTTCCTGTCACCCATATGCCTATTGGACAGCACCTTCCAGTTACATTATGTGGTTACCTGTAACCAGGGGGAGCTTGCTTGCCTCCTGAGGAGATATGTCTTGGTAAGAAATATATTCGCTCTCCCTCCTCCTCCTGCTCTCTGCGCGGGCCTGGCTACTGAGATCATGTCGTCTTCACGGTGACCTTCAGAGGTGGACCGCACACCATCCTGGCAGAGACCCAGGGTGTATACTCAGAGAGCAGGACTGTAGGGACCCCTGGTGCCCTAGTGGCACACATTAGACTGCTGAGATCAGTAGTTCAAACCCACCAGCTGCTTCAAGAAAGAAAGGCGAAGTTGTCTGCTCTCGTCAAAATTTCGAGTCTTTCAACCCCCCCCCCCCCCAAAAAAAAGGAAAGACCCAGAAACAGCCCGTCCAAAGACCTGTCACACCATATGACCCCAACCTCCCTGAAACTGAGGAACTAGATTGACCTGCATGGTGGCAGCTACCACGACCAACTGCCAGAAGTTAGGGATACAGTGAGAGAAAAACATGGAACAAAAAAACTCATAAAAATGACCTACCTCCCCCTCCTCCCCCACCCAAATGACATGGCTAACCAATCTGATAGAAATTGCTGTAGTCTCCATAGCCTAGGCTTTAGACATCCATCCTCCAGGAAACCCACCCTCAGCTTAGTTTTCAGCCAGATAAAAGGCCTTTAAGGTGAGCAATCCCTCCCGGGAGGCACACCTTAGACACATCCATCTCAGGAGAACAAAGGGCAGTCTTTGCCCTGGGATAAAACTCAAAAGGCCGGAAGTGTTCGGCAAGAAGGATGAATGGGAATGGTAAGTACCAGGAGGAAGTGGGATGATCACTGTTACAGTGTAGGGATGATTGCAGTCAATGTCCCAAGCAAAATGTGTGTGAATTGTTGAGCCCAATGTACTGTGGAAACTCCACCGATGAAACATTAAAGCAAGTGAGTATGAAGCCTTGTGTCCGCCTCAAAGAAGGTGAGGCTTAACATTCTCTCCATTTATCTGGCAAGCACAAAATGGTCATGAAACTCTAAGTCCGTATTCAGATTATGATAGACACATCCCTTTTTACATTATAGATGTGTACTCTACATATGATTACCCAAGTTCTATTTTATGATGGCTTAGTGGTTGCATGTAGATCTGAAAGGTCTGTGAATCAGAATTGACTCAAAGGCTGTGAGTTTGGGGTTTCTGTTTTGTTTTGTTTTGAGGCATCACTGCCCTGGTGGGAGTAGGAAAGTTAGCCTTGGTCCTGGAGAGCTACTTCTGGATTTGAACCGCCAACCCTGTGGGCCACAGTCAGTCCCACACACAACCACTGCGCCACCGCCACCGGGGCTCAGCGAGTTTGGTTTTTTTTTAGACTCGATATATGAGAAACCAATTCGACTTTTTTACCTAGAAATCAGTTGGCAGCATCTAAAGGAAGAAAGAAAACATCTTTCCTATTTCAGCTGCAATTTAGAGAGTTCCTTAAATTAAACACTTCTATTATATGCTGAAAGACTTCAGCGTTGACTTTGTACTTACCACAGTAAGTCAACTCCTTAACACGAAACACTGAAGTATAGAGGAATATGAACCTCACCAATTCATTCTTCCCAAGTCAGGATGCCCAGAGGGCCTGATTTCGATGTTCTCTTTATAGAAATAGCTAAAAGCTGTGTAGAAATCTCTCACATTGGTGATGGCATAAAAGGGAGAAGTCCTGTCTGCTCACTGCCATTGAGTCGAGAGTTACTGTCTTGGAAACTCACAGGCACAGTTCCACCCTGACCTGTGGGGTCGCTGAGTCAGCTTCAGCTAGATGGTTGAGAGCTTGGGTTTTGGTTTTTCTACTGTTGTTTAAGAGCAGGGAAAATAGTGTGGGTACTGTGACATGGCTCTCTCTCTCTCTCTCTCTCTCTATATATATATATATATATATTTAGTTTTTTTTTAGGCATCGCTGCCCTCTGGTAGTTGAAGTAGGAGGCCCAGCCTTTGCTCCTGTGAGCTGGAATTGAACCTCCATCCCAGTGGGCCGCAGTCCCGTGCACAACCACTACGCCACCGGGGCTCAGCCTGGCATGACTATGTTATGACAACTCTTTTGTGAATGGGTCCAGGAACCTATGTAATAACATTGCTTCACCCTCCCACGTTTTCAAATGAACTGTTGGGTCATAACTCTAAAACCAGAGACCATCAGTAAAGAGATTGACTTTTGGCACTTTGTTCACTTGGGGTGCAGAATTTGGCAACTCTATTGAAAGTTTCCTGGACAGAATAATGGAAATGCCATGAACTAAGCGGGTAGACACACTAGACCTTACTTATAAAAATCTGCAGTCATTTCATGGCTAGAAGTTTGCTACAAAGGAGTTTTTTCCATATTACATGTAACTTTTTTTGAGATTTAAAAATTTTCTACTCTTCACAGTCTAATTAATATAGCTCAGTAGTAGTCCTCAGGAGGAAAACTGTTAAAATAAGTGTTGACAAGTGTTATAATTTTGAATGAGCTATACAGTGAGTGTGTACTTAGTGTGATGCACGTGCAGTGGACTATAGTGGGCCCCACTTTTTTGTTTACTAAAGAAAATAACTGCTCCCACTTTACTCTGATTGCATTTGTGTCCTAAAATGACACATTTACATTGAGAACTCAGCTTTTGATCTAATTTTGTCTGCCAGCATTGTTATATGCGGTAAATCGTGAAGCAGTATTTCACTTAACTAAATTATAAATGATTTGCTTAACGCTGC
>PVJH01041586.1:0-14870 GCA_004026705.1 Nesogale talazaci | reverse complement strand
CCTACTGGACCAGATAAGCATCTACCCGAATACTCTGAGAGCAGTCTAGCTTTTGCAATTAAGTGGCATCCCCAATACCTTAAAAAAAAAAAAAGTTTGGGGGGGGGGAGCATGGGTGGACATCCCCTGTTTGCTACAAATCAACATGCTGGTAATCTCTTATTATTTGGTCCAATCTGCAGTAAGTGGTGCATACCTTTAAAGTGGTCTCTTAAAACCGCACCAGCATCTGGGCAAATTTAGTAAACAACCATTCACTCTCTTAACTACATTTACTATGCACCTATTTTGTCTTCAGCCTTGAGTCCGTGTCAGAAAGGTGAGCATCATACAGTGCTACATTATTGGAACAAACCATTCTTTTACTGAGGTAAAATTTTAGTAGAGGCCCAAAGCCCATCTGCTTCCTTGCCGCATTTACATTTATATACATACATAAACAAGTATACCTATATTTAAATATTTATATCTATATATGTGTGTATCTATATTTTTTCTTTCTTCTTCTTTCCTCTTTTTCTTTTTTCCCCCTCCTGTTCTGCCACCCTTCACCATCATTCACCTCTCAGTATTTCCTTTCAGATACAATTCTACTGATTAGACATGACCCAAAAAACTGCATCCTCCTCACCATCCATTTTACAACCTTTTCTATTCCCTTTATTGGCTCATCACTCTCCTTTCCCTGCCTCCTTCCCTCCCATGCTCCCCAGAAAGCATCAGTCCTGTTGCTATCTCCATAAAATTGCCTATTTTGCCTATCTTGCATAAACAAACATACACAAAAGAGAGCAAAAGATAAGAAGAAAAACAAAGGAGCAATCAAGTCTACCAGGGATCCTGAAACAAAACAGATGAAGATCTGTTAAACAGAGAGAGGCTCATGTGATGATCCATCAGTCTGGTCCCCTTTTTTTTTAAGGTCCCTGTGTTAGTCCAGGTAGACTAGAGAAACAAATTCACAAACACACATATGTATTTAAAGAAGAGGTTTATATACAAAAGGAATGGAACATTGAGAAAGCATCCCAACCCAGTTCAGTCCAAGGTCATAAGTCTGATATTAGCCCATATGTCCAACACCAATCTAGAAAGTCTTCAGACTCACAAAGCACATGCAGTGACACCAGGACAATCACAGGCCAGTGGGTGCAGAGTCTTGTGTAGCCAGTGGTGGTAGAAACATCTCAGCACTGGTAGGGGTCTCCCCGTGGCCTTCCAAGCATCTCAGCACTGGCAGGAGTCTCCACGTGGCTTCTCCAGCCCTAGAGGTCTGGTTCCATCAGGGTAAGCCCATGAGGCTTCTCCTCTGAGCTCCTCCAGATTCCAAGACTGAGGATCTATCAGCATGCTACCATGTAATGTTGTCAGTAGAACTTCTCCAGGGCACTGGGTGGATAGTCTCTCACCTCCATGGAGGAAATATTGTGAGATTTCCCAGAATTTTCAGAAAAAGCCATGCTCACACAGAGGTCTCATTGGCTTTCTCCAGATAGACAGGCTAGACTCTACCCCTACACTCTTAATCAAATTGGCACCAGAGTCCATGACTGCCACAGTCCCATAACCCAAGTCCCTCTTACCTAACAACACACGCACTCTTTTGGTCTTCGGCATTTGTGTCTGAAAGACACACATCCTAAAAGTCCCTATGACTGTACCTGCAGTCCGATATAGTACCAGACCACCACCACCACCACCACCACAACCCCATTAGACCTTTTGACTTTCAGTGTGGTCGCCCTGTGTGAGACTGATTTAAAACAAACCCTGCCCTAACACTTCCTCCTTAACATAACATAATCTCATAAATGAGATTATAACCAGAGATATCAACCAACTACTAAACCTTTGCTGGCCAGCCCATGCTGATTTGTCATGACTCCATAGAACAGACTAGAATTGCCCCACAGGGTTCCCAAGGTTGTAAATGTTACAGGCACAGACTGCCAACTCTTTCTCCCTCGGAGCAGCTGAGGGGTTCAAACCACAGACTTTTGATTGGCAGCTAAATGCTTAACCACTGTGCCACCAGAATGAAAATTTACTATACAGACTGCTGGGGTGTACGATGCATTCCATAGCAGAATCATGGCTAAGAATTCATTGCCAAATCCAAGTTCATATTGATTCTCCCCTTATGTTTTCTTCTAAGAATTTTACAAGTTTGTATGTGGGTTTATTTCTAAACTCTCAGTCTCATGAGTGTGGGAGATTAGGTAAAGGTTTACCAAGCAGATCATTAGTTTTACACTCAGCAATTCATACACATTTTGGTTCATTCATCGATAGCAATCTCCTCAATCTCCTCATCATTTAGGCCACTTCCTCCCTGTGCCTCCCGTTTCTTGTCCTCCTTCTTGCCTAGTTCTCTAGATTGTGCCTTTGAGCGAACACTGCTCTCTCAGTACTAAATGATTAATGATTCTACTTCAGGGACTGAGTTCACTCCCAAATCTAAAAGGTAAGGACCATAGTCTTGGACATCCCACAAATCTAACCAATCAGTAAGTCTGACCTCTCTTATGATTTTGAGCTTCATT
Source organism: Nesogale talazaci (assembly GCA_004026705.1). Taxonomy (NCBI): domain Eukaryota; kingdom Metazoa; phylum Chordata; class Mammalia; order Afrosoricida; family Tenrecidae; genus Nesogale; species Nesogale talazaci. The sequence continues at coordinate 12,327 of PVJH01041586.1, read as the reverse complement.
CCATGTTTTTCTCCCACTCTGCCAGGACCTTCAAATGTGACCCTTTTCAGGGCAGTTGGCAGTGGTAGCTGGGCACCATCTAGTTCTTCTGGTCTCAGGGCCATGGAGACTAATGTGTTCATGGTCCATTCGTCCTTTGGTTCATAGTCACTTGTTTCTATATGTCTTTCAACTTCCTTCACTCTTCTTTCCTCCAAGCACAGTGAGTCGTTCTCATTTTTTATCTCTACAAAAAGATAACCTCCAAAGTGATGTCATTATTCACCCTTGACAGATGAGAAACTGAGCATCAGCAATGCAAATGGTTGGTGCTTACTTACAGCTTTTGAAAGGGCCACAGCATTCACACAGCTCAGCCCCTAACTCCAGAGCCAAGCCTCATTTCCAGCATCCTTCTTCCCTGCCTGAAAGAGGCCCTGCATGTGTATGGCTTTATGGAACTATTACAAACTGTGCCTTCTCCCACGATTTCCCCGGAGAGTGAGGCTGTGGGCCTCGCCCTGCTGAACTCATTTGCAGCTGGCATAACTCTGTGGTCTCCCCAATATTCTACTTGTAGACACTTACGGTGTGACTTGGGCTGAATCTCCTCCCTTAATTCAATTTCCCAAGTAAAAGCAGCTGACAGCTTGACTTTCCTAGGGCCTGGTTGGCATCTCTCCATTTCATTTGTTTTCCATAATTCAAGGTTGTGCCTTGATTCTATTTCTGTACATTCTAAGATACATAAAAGAACTTTCAGATGGCTGCATACTACTTTGGCATTCGTCACAGACTTCCTCATTCCTTGCCTTCCAGCTGACCCCTAATCCGAAGGGATCCTAGCAAGTAGGGCCTCTTTCGTGGAGAACAAGCTGGGAAGGAGCTATTCTCATTCTAGGTCTCCTGCCCCTTCCCCACTCATCACCTGCCAATTCCAGGTAAGAGTGGCAGATCTCCAAATCTCCTTTGTCCTTTGAACACATCCCCACTACTGACGTCTTTTTCATCTTTTTCTTCTTTCCACTAACATCTGGTGATGTTTTTTCTAGGCTCCCTGTATCTCAATCAATTTTACCCTACCTGGAAGGAGCTGATAAACCTGTTCATTGTAAGGGGTAGAGGGCAGATAAGGTTTAATGGGTTACCTTTGGAGCGCTTGAGTGGAAATACCTACATCAAAGTGTGAAAGTCTATCATTGTAAATATTAGCATATTAGTAAGCCAGGTGATGAGGTAAATGGATGGTTCAGTTTATTGTGGGAGCCTAGAGTTCTTATGGCCTTGAATCGTGGTATCAGGAGCGCACCTGCTCTGCTTTTGTAAGACTGTTGGCAAGTACCTTTCCCCAGCTCAGTTTGAAACAGGGGTATATGTTAAACACCTACTGTGTGCAGAGCATCGTACCAATATCGTAATACGAAGATCTTGGTCACTGCATTCCAGGTTTTGCAAAGACAAAAGTACCTTAATCATATCAGGCCAGCTAGAATTCACACTCTAATTCAAGGATAATCTACTGTGGCAGGCAGCAGGTGGGGAATGTTACCTTCTAACAGAAAAAGGGCAGCTTTGAGAAAGTGGTACTTTGTCTATGCCTTAAAAGATGGGTTGGATTCAATCTAGAGGCCAGGACCAGAGTGGCACTGCTGATAGAAGGCTGCAGGAAGAACATTAAAGAGACTCACAGAGGAGACCATGTGAAGGAAAACGACGTTCTCACTGCACCATTTGAAAGAGGAATGGCACTTCCATGGGCAGGACTGATGACACACCAAGGAAACTGAAGAACCCCCGAATGAGTATGATAAGTTCGTGCCTCTGAAAACATTTCAGGGCAAAGGCTTCATGTCCTTCTTACGCTTCACGGGGCTCTTTAACTCACTAAAATTGAAGAATAGCAGCTGTGTGTTTTGGAATTAAAAGAAAGCCCCTAGATATTAAAACACTTGCTTTTCATTGTCTTCTGTTGGTTCTCCTAACTGTGATGCCCAGGAGAAGGGGATGCATAATGAGAATAACTGATACAAGGGGTCATAGGGAATACAGGTGGGGGGTGGATGATAGGGAGGGGAAAGGGGTTTCGGAATAAAGAATGAAGGCAGGAGGAAACACTAAAACTGATCATGATTGCACAACTCATTTTAAAGGCAATTTAACCAAGAGGAGACACATGCAGGAGTTGAGATGGGGGCGATGTGCTAAGACAGACGTGGTGCTGATTATACAATTTCCCTTGATATTCTCGAACTATTCAATTCTATGATATGTAAATTGTGTGCCAATAAAACTGTTGAAAAGAAGAATAAAAACACCAGATAGACATAATATATAAACTTATGACACCCAAACCCCAAAATTCCCTCACCCACTCACTCTCTCACCCTCTGTTGTAGAAGCATACCATGAACGTATAGAACATGTGACCAAGACCCTCTGACCACTTCCTCTTTCTGCTCAGGTCACGAAGCACACAGCCAGGCTCATTTGCAGAGAATGGTTTCCTACACCAGCTCTAAAGCCTGGGCTAAGCAGGAAGACCCAGGAGATCACTGCTGTCTTGGTGCGCCTTGTCTAAGGTTGTTTGTATGATTTCCCTAAGGCTGTCATAACAATTTGGTACTCACTCGTCAGCTAGTTTGTTGTATAATGGAACATCTGGGCATGTTGCTGGGATTCTAGAGCTACACTGTTGGCACTTCAAATAGCAGCAGGGTCCTCCAAGATGGACAGATCTCACCGCTGTTTCCAGGCAAAGAAAAGACTATGAAGAAGGAATGGTCTGTACACTTCTGAACTATGGGCCACTGGACACTTTCTGAATAACAGCAGAGCATGGTCTGATTGAGAAGAACTGCTTAGGTTGGAAGGCATTCAAAAGATGATCAAGGAAGAGCTGCTTCCTCACAGTAGAGTGGGCCTTAACGGTCTGGATGGAGCTGTCTTTGGGACCTTCAGTTGCTGATAAAACATGACTCAAAAGGAGAAGAAAAGCTGCAAATATCTATCAAATATTAGAATGTGGAATGTGCAAAGTATGAATCTGGTCATCAAAAATTAATGGTTACATAAAGTGTATAAAGAGAGCTGAAATGCAACTGTAGGGGGCATGTGGAGTCATTTGTTTTCTACCCTGGGAATGGGACATGCATAACATTTGCAGTAAATGGTACTTGAGAGAGGTATATCTGGCCTCCTCTAGCATCCTTGTTGCCACGCCGTGAGGCAAGGACCAGATGCCCTCACCTTCCATCCTTTGGTACCTATTCTGGCACCGCCCTTTCCTCCCACACCACTCTCCGTCTATGCTGAGTTCGATAATTCATTGCAATGGCCACACAGACTCACTGATAATGCTAACAACTTAGGAAGGTTAGTAGGGAAATCAACAGGTTACCACAAATCAGGGTCAGCAAGGAGTCAGAATGTAGCCATCGGTCTTCTCAGTCAGCAGTCAGATCTCTTACTCAAACTGTCAGTCTCTTAGCCACCTGGTCCCTTGGCCTTTGCCTGTCTGTCACTTGGTCTACAGTTCCACTGTCCTGGTCTAGATGAGAATGCATCCCCTAGTCTCTGCTCTGCTCTTCACCGTCTCAGATGCATCTGTTCTCAGTGGCCTTTGCCACTTCAGAGAGCGATCTGAGACAAGATTTCCCAAGGTCCTTGGGGTTTCCCTTTCTGCTCTTATTTTAAAGATAGCTCATCCTCATAGCCAGGGAGGTGCTAACAAAAATCAACCAATCCCAGTCTGAGTGCTGTACACACCCTATCTGCATGGCCTCGCCCAATGATTTGGTTGGGAGTTGGAGAAACCTGGGCAGAAGAGTTATATTAAAAATGTCACTCTGCCAATATATGATCAAAAACTGATGGAATGAATGGAAAAGGTCCCAGCTGCACTGAAGGCATTAGCAAAAATCAAGGCTCTAAAAATGGACAGGAAATGGTTCAACGCAATGATGCAACCCTAGCGTACTCACTAGTGCGTGCCAAGAAAGGTGGAGAGCAGCCACCTGGGCAACTGCTGAAAGATCCCACTCTGTGCCTCTTTCAAAGAAAGACGATCCAACAGGACGCAGGCATTTCTGAACAAGAACATTGCTCTATGTCATTAATATCATGTGCAAGTAAAATTTTGGTGAAAATAGTTTAAAAACCGTTGCAATAGTACCTTGACAGGAAGTTGCCAGAAATTTGAATCAGATTCAGAAGTTGTGTAGCACAAGAATGATCACTTATTTACGTAAGATGGATCTTTGCTCATAGCAAAGAACACCAAAAAGATGTGTATTATCTCATTGACTACACAAAGACATTTGACTACGTTGATGAGAACAAATGATGAATAACATTGCAAAGAACGGGAATTCCAGAACGTTTCATTGTACCCATGTGGAATCTGTATGCGTACCAAGAGGAAGCCATTTGAACAGAACAAAGGGATGCTATATGATTTAAAATCAAGAAAAACATGCATCAGAGTTAAATGTTTTCACCACACTTATTCAGTTTGTAAGATGAACAAATAATCCAGCGATAAGAAGACAATCTAAAGAAGGCATCAGGGTTGGAAGACAGCTTATTAATGGCCTTTGATATGCAGGTCACACAATCTTGCTTGCCGAAAACCAAGCTAATTTGAAAGACTTACGAATGAAGATCAGAGACTCCAGTGTCCTGTATGGATTATGACTCAAGGGGAAAAAAATAGAAACAAAAAGTTTTCAAAATTAGATAAGAGCGTGAAAAATTCAAGTGTACAAGTGGTTTCATTTCAAAAAAGGTGAAAATGTTGATTGATGACAAATCTGGATGTCTGTCAACTTCACCAATGGATGGAAATGTCTACTCGTAGTGCATTTGGAGTTCATTCCACCAAGGTCAGACTGTTAATCACACTTCCTATCTAGAGGTTCTGAAAAGAATGCATAAGAGTGTGTGACAAAATAGACCTGCTTTGTGGCAGATGGGGACTTATCTTGTCACCATGACAATGCACCTGCTCAGATAGGTGAGTAAAAAGCAGCATCTCTCTTGCCTCATACATCTGACCCACCTGCCCTCACTCTGTGTGACTTCTTTTTGTTTCCATAAGTGAAGATAGACACGACGGGACAGCAATTTGACAACATAGAAGAGGTGAAGAAGAAAACAAGGAGGGTGCTGTCAGCCATCCAAACAGATGAGCTTGAAAAATGCTTCCAACAATGGAATCACAGATGTGATAAATGTATTAAGTATAATGGAGAGTACTTTGAAGGTGATCATTTGTTTTGTAAAAAAAAAAAAAATTAAATCCATAGCTTTTTTTTTTTTGGGGGGGGGGCTGTTTTGAAGCTGATGATCACTCTCTCCAACAAGATTTTGTGGATTCAACTAGATATTTATACCACAGAGGAAGGCTCCCAAGACCATTCCTTCCACTCCCAGTGGAACTCGTGCTGCATGGTAGCACCAGCCCCTTCCTAAGGAACTGTGAGCAGAAACCTGGACATCAGACAGCTTCTGACACAGGTGTGTGAAAGTATCACTCTGATAGAAGAGGCTCTGAGAGACAATCTAGTCTTCTCAAGGAGGCAACGTCCACCTGAACTGGGAAAGAGGTTTTTGGACTGTGTATTCTTTGAACATTTAGTTAATAATCATTTAGTGAGTATCAACGATGAGTCTGATCCTGTGCCAGATCCTAAGGTGATGATTATAAAAAAAAAGCATAGTGTCTTCCCTTAGCAGCTAAGCAAGTCTCATTTGTAGAAGAACAAAACCAAGCTCACTGCCATCGTCAGTACCAACTCACAGCCACCCTCTAGGAGAGGGTGGACGGTCCCCATGGCTTTCCCAGACTGCAACTCTTTATAGGAGTAGAGAGCCCTCTCTCCCTCCGATGGGATACCCTTGTTCATGGCAGCCCAGGGCACAGCCCCCAACATCTTAAGGAGCGCAGGCGGCCTTGTCTTCCCAAAGATGGCTGATGGGTACGAAGTGCTGACCTTGTCATTAGCAGCTCCCAGCCTAACTCACCAGGGCGCCTTGCCAGAAAAGCCCACTGGCCCAATATTGAAGAATAGTGTAGGGAATGCCAAGAACCAGAAGCTACTAGAAGTGGGGCAGGGCTTTAATTCCAAGTTTGGCAGTAAAATTCTACTTTAAAACAATAAGCTATACAATGGGAACAATAAGGTAGACCTCTTCCAGTTGTTGGCAGAGGGTGTGTGAAGCGTTTCTGTATGTGAAATATGTGTGTGTGTGAATGGACAGGAAGTGTTCAATTCAGGGGCTGTGCCTGTTAAAAAATTAAACAAAAAATAAAACTCGCTGCCATTGAGTTCATTCCAATTCCTCCTTAGCTCCTAACTGAATGCCAAGCTTTGCCACCCAGGACAGGTAAATTAACACCTTTCCCCTCAGCATCTCTAGCTATACATTAAGACCAATGCATCTCCCAAATTTCTGGAATCTTCAATCAACCTGTTGCCTAAAAATTCTGAAAGGTGTGGTTTAGACACAAGAGGAGTGAAAACTATGCAACTTAGACAGTTCCCAGTAAAACCGGAAAACTAGTGAGAGCCAAGAGCAATCACAGGAGAGCCCCCAACACAGCATGAAGAAGTGCTTCCTCTTCAGAGAGAGCAGCGGGTGAGTGGAGCAGTCCCACGCGGGCTGGAGTAGGGAGAGGAAGCTTCCCACAGAGGTGGGCACTGAGCTATTCCTGGAAGAATTTTAGGATTCTACTAACCAAGACCCAATACCAAGGCAGAAATTAGCAGGAGGTGTTCATGGACCAACAAAGAGTTTAGAAAGGGTGTTGGCAGAAGGTCTTTAAATGATCATCTTAAACTAGGATAGTACATCTTAAAGGCAAGAATAGAAAGGCTTGGAAATGGAATGGAAAGAATGGAAAGAACTCTGACATACTTTGGACATGTGATCAGGAGAGACCAGTCCCTGAATATGCTTAAGAAAGCAGAGGGGTAGCTAAAGAGCTCAACGAGGTGGATTGACACAGTGGCTACAACAATGAGCTCGAGCTAGAAGCAATTGTGAGAACAGTGCAGGACGGGAACAGTTTTGTTCTGCTGTGCTTAAGGTCATGAGGGGATACGACTTGATGGCGGTCAGTTGAGTCAATTTCAACAGATGAGATCACCACTATGCTGACTCCAGGGCCAAGCCGCCACCTCTGCTCCCTCAGCTGTCACTCCCCAGAAGCCGAGTCCCCACAGAGCAGTCACTGGGTGACCTCTTCCCAGGTGTCCTCCCCCTTCCCAGGCCCCTTGTTCAGCTGGAACTTTGCCCGTCAGCCTGACTCTGGGCCAAGGCTTCATAATAGCCGTGGGCTCCTTGGCCAAGCGGTGTCAGAGAACGTTTGAGAAGTCCAGCTTGAAAGTCAACGATGGCCCAAGAGAGTAACCAATCAGAACTTACAGGGTTTTAAGTCCCAATTAAAATTTTTAAAAGCAAATAAACACTCCCAGCCGGGCACCAAAGAAAACAAATGAGGCGGTGATGAGAAAACAGGGTGTGACCCCAATAAACATAAACCAGTAGAGTTAGAGGAAGGAAAGAAAAGAAAAAACAGAAAACTTCCTCCAAGAATGTTTTCTCTTGGGTGCAGTGATGTAGGGCACATCTATGTATTGTCATTTTAAGTTTAAGTTACAATTATGTTGTGCCTTCAAACCACACTACCTTTCTCCTTTTGCTCATAGCTATTTATCAGTCTCTATCAAACAGCACATTTTGAGCCTATGCCCAAAGCAAACATGTAAAAAAAGAGTAATTTCCTGGCAGGAAATTCCTCTGCAATTAGTCCTAACTCTGTCACTAACCAACACTGCGACCTTTGGCATATTCATAACTTCAGACAACTACAGTTTGCTCCTAGACCACCACAACTTCTCATTCATCCACCTGTTTTCTAGTTTTCCTCCTTCCCAAAGCATTCTTCATTTTAGAGATGTTGAGTATAGAGATCTTTCTGAAATTCCAAATTGGAGCTACTCCTCTCAACGTCAAACTGCACTATTTCCTCATTTAGTCTAGGAAAACATTCAAACACATAAGTAGGACTTACAAAACCTTTCATGATTTGGGCCCTGCTTTCCATTCCAGATTCATATTTGACCATTTGCCATCTGAAATTCTACATTCCAACATATTTAACTGTGCATACTTCTCAATATACTATGAATAGTAATAATAACATCCCACATTTATTGAGAGACTTCAATATATCAGAAACTGTTCCTCTAAATAATCATCTAAATGAAACCAAATGGCAAATGGTAAACAATTACCCTGGGCCAACAATGAGAAAGTAAGAGGGGTTCAAGGAAGCTAGATTAATAAAAACAGAATAACCAGAATGGAAATAATGAGCATGCTGCCACTTTGTTAAAAAAAAAAAAAAAGGTAACCAATATCACTAAGCAATATGTATGAGGAGGAGTAAAAATATATATAGAAAAAAGTTCATAGAAGAATGGAATTAAAGCACAATGGAAAGTTTCCACAAACTTTTATAAGTCCTCTTGTCTATGACCAAGCCCATTGTCGTCACGTAAATTCTGACTTATAATGACCCTCTGGATAGAACAGAACTTAACCTGTGGGTTTCTGACACTGAACTTTTTAAATCATTTTATTGGTAGCTCTTACAGATATAATAATCCATAATTCAATTAGATCAAGCATAATTGTACCATTGCTGCCACCATCAGTTTCAAAACATTTTCCTTCTACTTAAACTCTTTCATATCTGCTCCCCTCCCTCCCCCAGGAACCCTTATTATTATATGTTTTTTGCTTTTCGTCTACGTCTATATATATATATATATATATATATATATATATAACACGCCATCCAACATATCCATTCACCTACAATGTTGTTATGCCCCCAGAGTGAAGTTATACAGTCCTCATTGCTCCTCTTCTCTCTCTTTCTCTTTCTCCCTTGCCCTCTCTCTTCCTGTACCCTCAGGGAAGCATTATTCCCGCTACTATTTCTATCTTGGATTGCAAGCATTGGGCAATCTCAATTATTCACATGGACAGACACAAGCCTAACAAGACTAATGAGGTAAAACTAAGGCCATAATAGTAAGGGGAGGAAATAGTAAAGAACTCGAAGGTGCTTCTGTGCTTCATCAGTGCTCTGGGGCACCTTGGCTATATCATCGCTCTGGGTGGCTCTTCAGGCTGTAAATCGCTACAGGGGCAGACATCCTCCTCTTTCCACCACAGAGAAGTTGGTGGATTCGAATTGCTGACCTTGTGACTGGCAACCTGATGTGTAACCCACTTTCCCACCAAGACTCCCTTGTTACATGAGAACTTAATTTGCTGGTGCAACCTTCCTATAAACAGGAAGCATCAAAAGACAAGGGCAGGAATACAGAGTCATTGCATCAAAAAAAAAAAACCCTCCATCAGATGTCAGTAAAAGTGTCAAAATTGAGAAAGAGAGAAAGGGAAAGAGGAAGAAAAAAAGAGGAGGAAGAAGAGGTAGGGGAAGGAGAATACACAAGAGACAGAGGAGGATGGGGAAAAGAAGGAAGGGACAAACTAGCGGTCAAAATGCAACCATCTCAAGAAGTAGCATAAAATTAAGAATCAGTGATATTGAAGGAAGAAATCCAAGATGCACTGAGACATTGATGAAAACAAGACTCCAGAAATTGACAGGATATCAACCAAAATGTTCCACAAGCTGATGTAACTGAGGAAGCACCGGAAGTAATCGTTCATCTATGACAAGAAATTTGGAAGACAGCTCCCAGATCAACCTACCAAACCAGCTCCATATTTGGGTCCAGTCCAAAGAAAAGTGATCCATGGAAATATGGAAGCTATCAAGCAATATCATTAATGTCACATGTGAATAAAATTTTGCTGGAGATCATTCAACAATGATTGCAGCTATATATCCACAGGGAGCTTCCAAAAGCTCCAGCCAGTTTCAGAAGACAGCGTGGAAAGACAGAGACTATTGCTGATGTCAGATGAATCGTGCCTGAAAGCAGAGACTGCCAGAAAGCTGTTTATTTGTGTTTTATTGGCTATATAAAGGCTATGTGGATCATAACTAATTATAGATAGCATTGAGAATAATGAGAATTCCAGTATATTCTGTTGTGCTCACTGTGTGGTTTAAAACGATGAAAGGTGTGTGTCGAGGTTGTAGTCATTCACCACTTTTATTATATGCTGAGAAAATAATTTTAGAAGCTGGACTATATGGAGAAAAAACTCAGCACCAGGGTTGGAGGAACAGTTATTAACAACACACAGTATGCAAATGCATTAACCTTGCTTGCTTAAAGTGAGGATAGCTTCAAGCAGGTGCTGATGAAGATCAAGGATTTCAAGCCTTCGGTATGGATTTTAATTCACTGGAAAGATGACCAGAACCCTCACAACTAGACCAATAGACAACATCATGATAAACATAGAAAAGACTGAAGTTGTCAATGATTTGATTTTACTTAAATCCACAATCAGTGTTCATGAAAGCAGCCATCATTGGATAAATCAGTTTAACAAGACCCCTTGAAAGTGTGGAAGAGCAAGGATCTCACCTTGAAGACTTGTGCCTGGACCCAAGCCTTGGTACTTGCACGTGAACATTGAATAACAAATTATGGAGACTGAAGAATTGATGCCTTTGAATTACAGTGCTGGAAAAGAACATCGAAAGTGCTCAGACTGCCGGAAGGAAAAACAGACCTGTCTCAGAGGAAGTATAGCTGGAATGTTTCCTCAGAAGCACAGCTGGCAAGACTGCATCTCATGGACTTTAGGCATGTTATCAGCAGGGACCAGTCCTTGGTAAAGGACATCACACTTGGTAAAGGAGGATAGTGAACAAGAAGAATACCCTCACAGACCCATAGCACTAAAGGGACAACACTGGAGACACAATGTGGGAATTGTGTCCGATCTGACTCCACCACGCTGAGATGAAACACTAAGGCTGTGCAACAGAACAGCAAGGGGAACCGAGCAATGACATCTCCAGGGAATACCAAAAATAAACTTTGGGGTCGGCACGTGACACCCCATCGGATTTGACCAGAATACATTCCTCAAGGTCAACACTCAGACCTTGAACTATTTACAGGCTTTTCTTTTTGTTGAATTTTTGTTGTTGTTTTGCTTTCTTTTGCTGCTCTGTTTTGCTCTGTCTTGTTTGGGGTGTATATTCTTATCTCCACAGGTCTATCTATCTAGATAAGATAGGCAGGATAAACAATCTGGAGGAGAAAACAATGGATGGGCCGTGGCGAGGGAGGGTCATGTGATAGGGAGGGGGGAAAGGAAGTGAGTGTTAACAAACCCAGGAACTAGGGACCCACACAAGATCCAAAATAGATAATGAGGAGGGTGTAAGAGGCCTGGTAGGGCTTTATCAAGGACAATATAACTGAGAGGAATTACAGAAACCCGAATAAAGGCGGAACATGATCGTGGGACAAGAGGAAAGTAGAAGGAAACAGAGGGAAGACCTAGGAGGCAAAGAGCATTTATAGAAGTCTAAATACAAGCATGTACATATGTAATACATTTATATATAATGAATCCAGCAGCAGCAAGGCTGGGCCTCTCACTCCCACCAGAGGACAGTGAAGCCTAAATTAAAATAATTACATTTAAAAAAAGAATTCCAGACATTTATATATAATGATGGGGAAATAGATCTATGTACATATATTTATATATCAAGTATCGAGGTAGCAAACAGACATTGGACCTCTACTCAAGTACTTCCTCAACGCAAGAACACTGTGTTCTAATAACCTGGCATTCCATGATGTTCAGCTTCCTGACATGATCGCTGAAGACAAAATGGGTGCATAAGCAAATGTGGTGAAGAAAGCTAATGGTGCCCGATTATCAAACAATATAGCATCTGGGGTCTTAAGGGCTTGAAGATAGACAAGTGACCAACTAGTTGAGAAGCAACAAAGCCCACATGGAAGAAGCACACCAGTCTGTATCATCTTGAGATGTTGATAGGATCAGGTATCAGACATCAAAGAACAAAAAAATCCTATCACTGTGAATGAGGGAGAGTGCAGAGTGGAGACCCAAAGCCCATCGGTGGGCAATTGGACATCCCTTTTCAGAAGGGTGGTGGGGAGGACACGAGCCAGTCAGGAGTGCAATATAGCACCAATGAAACCTACAACTTTTCTCTAGTTCTCTAATGCCTCCACCACCACCCCCATTAGCATGATCCCAATTCTATCTTACAAATCCAGTTGGACCAGAGGATGTACACTGGTACAGATCAGAGCTGGAAATACAGGGAATCCAAAACAGATAAACCACTGAGGAGTGAGAGTA
>PVJH01041585.1:0-14867 GCA_004026705.1 Nesogale talazaci | reverse complement strand
TCAAGGGCTCAAGTGGAAAATATTGGGAAATGTATGTGGAAATATGTGTGCAAATGTGCTTGATACAAATGATGTACTGAATGTTGTAGTAGCTGTAAGAGCCCCCAATAAAATTAAACAAAAAAAAGACAATGAAGTGACATATAAAATTCTGGAGCAAAGAAAAAAAATCTATTAATCAAGAATTCTATATCCAGAAAAATTGCCACTCAAATATGAGGAAAGAATAAAAGTATTTCCAGACAAGCAAAAACTAAAGGAATGTATCAAAAAAGATTGGACTTATAAAAAATATTAACTGGATCACTATGAACAAAATCACTATGAACTATCATCAACTGCAGATAAGTCTGAGAGCATCAGACAGGACACCATCACTCCAAAATGGAAGAGGGACAAACACCATGTTAAACCACACACAAGAAAGAGAAAATAAACTAAGCACAATAAAATGACAGTTACAAATCTATCTATCTATCTATCTATCTATCTATCTATCTATCTATATCAATAATCCAATGTATATTAATGGATTAAATGCACCAAACAAAAGTACAGAATTATAAACTGGATTAGAAAACAAGACCTCGTTATATGCTGCCTATAAGACACCTAGAAATACACCATCTACCCAAATTAGTGCAGATGGATATAGAAAATCTTAACAGAACCACACACAAAAAAGGAGAAATAGAGAAGGTCATTAAGAAAATCCACCCCTAAAAAGTCCAGGACCAGATGGTTTCATAGGGGTATTCTGCCTAATATTTAGCAACAAGCTGTCCCCAATGATACAAAAAACTATTCCAGAATATAGGAAGGGACAGAAAAGTTCCAAATTCATTCCATGATCACAATACTAGACAATGACCCAATAAAGGAAAGTACACTTTAATATCCCTCATGACAAATGCAAAAATACTCAATAGAATTCTGGCCAAAAGAGTACAACAATTTATCAAATCAATATCCATCATGACTAATTGGGATTCATTCTCACTTAGTGGAATGCAAGGATGGGATGTAAGAATGCTTTAACATTAAAAAACCAATCAATGTAATTCATCACATAAACTAGACAAAGAATCAGAACCACATGATCACATCAATATATTAAAAAAGCATTTGACGATATACAACACTCATTTCTCATAGAGACAGTCAATAAAATGGAAGTAGAAGGGAAATTCCTCTACATAATAAAAGTCATACAAAATTACAACAGCCAAGATGACACTCAATGGTGGAAAATTGAAAATATTTGCAATATACTCTGCATGATAGCAAGGCTATTGACATCCGTGGTCTGCTGCTGCAGTTGACTCACCACAGGTTAAATCCTTATTTCCTCTTCACTTTTTAAAATAACAAAAGGAGATCAAATGATAGGGTACTATATTTTTTAATCTAACTGAATCTGGTATAATCAATTTCACAGTGCTCTCCATTTGATATCAAGGCTGTTCACATTCCCTCAACTATAGTCAGATTAACCAGAGACTTACTCTATGTGTGGATCCTGCAAAAGGGTTTTGGGTTTCTACAGTCATCCTTAACCTTCTGCAAACTGGATGTTCACAATTTAATCTCTGCTATAATTTCTTCCTTCAGATTTGGGTTTTACTATATACAATCTTTGGATTATTCAGGGTGCTGTGCTTCTTCCAAATGAATCTAGTTTATAACCCACTTTGATGGGTGCTTGTTTGAAGATAAACCTTTACTATCCCAGATGCTTTTCTTTCCTGACTGCTGGACTTCATCTGGTTTCTTCATCACACTTTGATATAGCACTTAAATCTTCAGCCATCTCTTTAGGAGGGTAAGCATCAAACAGGGATTTACCATGATAAATAATTGATAATAGATTGGGGCTCAAATTGAGTACAAACCCCAACATGGGATGCATTCTTGATATAAAATTTTATAAAAATAAAAAACATGGGCTGAGCCCCGGTGGTGTAGTGGTTGAGTGTGGTACTGCGGCCCACTGGCTTGGCAGTTCAAATCCAGCAGCAGCTCTTCAAGAGCAAAGGTGGGCCTCCCACTTCCACCAGAGGGCAGTGATGCCCCCCAAAAACAAACAAACAAACCAAAAAACCCACTTAATTGCATGAAGTTTTTATAAATATACGAGTGTCAATGGTTTTATTTCTCTAGACAGTCTGGTCTAACACACTGTCACATAATTATTCAATTATACTCCAAGTGAGATTAAAGAAAAGTACTACAGGTAGGTTACTGAAGGAGTATCCTTAACCTTAATTGGATTATATAGATACTGGAAAGTGTTAAATTCCAGGTCCATTACTGTACTCAGTTTGGCCACCCATTCAGGAACTTGGCCTTCTTTGATGAGAAAAATGTACATAAGACTTTATCAAGGATAATTCTGTAGCATTTTATACTTTTTGCACTTATTAAGACAATTATTACCTATAAGACTTAGCAAATGATAATAGGCAAGAATTATAACAATGGGTTTTCAATGTCTGATAAACCTAAGTTGTCAGAGTCAAATGATTTTAGAGAATTTTGGAATAGTCTTAATTAAGCCTAAAGTAGGTATTTTGATTTAAGTTAAAGATGCATTTCAATTCTTGCAATTTCTATTTAACTTCTTTCTTGTTGGCAGACCACTTTCCCTTGCTTTCTCAAAAGATACTATGGAGAGAGCTACAAGGTTGCTGGATCTAAACCTAACTCTTGTAATTTACTTATGACTTAGGGTTAGGGTTAAGCCTCCTCACCTGTCACTGTCATAACCCCAGTTCTCCTTTCAATTACAGCTAGACTGGAGCAAGTGAGCAGGTACAGATAACATAAAAGAACTCCCGACACTCGGAACCCATGAGCAGGAATGGGGGTAGATATACCAGCAGGGTAGGGAAAGGGTGAGGAAGGGAGGGAAAGAAAGATGACCCAATCACAAAGGTTTGTACTTTACCACCACCACCCCTACCACCCCCACCACACTGGGATGAACAACAGCAACCACAGTGGAAGGGAGCCAGTGGTCAGTGTGAGATATGAAAATACTAGTGATTTATAAAGGGGTCATCAGGGAGAAGGGTAAAAAAAAAGGACCTGATACCAAGGGCTCAAATAGAAAATATTTAGAAAATAATTATTGTGCATGTGTACAAATATGTTTGAAACATTTGATGTATGGGCTGTTATAAAAATTGTAAGAGACCTCAATAAAGTGATCTTTTATTTAAAACATACTAACCAACAAACAAAAACCTTAAGACAACAAGATTGAATAAAAAGATAGAAAACATAACTTAAAAAAAAAAAGCAAACCAAAATAAAACAACCCAACCCTGAAAAAGCATACATAATTCTAGGTCTGTCTGTTGATATTTATGGCTATCTCCCCACTGGTCCTGGAAACTCTCCCTACTAGCCTGAAGTCTATTTTGGGGGCTTCTCACCAGCTTTACACTTCTGTTCTCTTCCCGTGACTTACCTGTTATGTTCCTTCCCTTCTTGATTGGTCTTACTTGGGCGGGAGGTGGAGTGGTGTCAGATCGGACTCATTCTCCACTGTGTATCCCCAGTACTTTCCTCTGTCACAGTATGCTCCCGGGAGGGGACATAATGTCTTGAGCTATTGTCGTCCCTACCTTTCTCTATGTGCCTTAGCAGCTCCTTAGAGGAATGTCTTCAGGGCTTGATGTGCTCATATGGAGGCTAGACCCTCACTCTTTTTTCATCTTGGTTTGTTTCTGTGTGGGTGTGGTGGACCAGCACATCTCCCCAACCTGTAGGAATAGTGTGATCCTCTATGGCAGTCATGTGCTTATGTTAATTTCATGATGGAGATGTAGGGGTGGAGTCTAGCCTGCTAATCTGGAGACAGCCATTGAGTAGCCAATGAGGCCTCTTTGTGGACATGGCTTTCTCCTGAGACTTCTGGAAAATCTCATGATATTTTCCTCATGGAGATAAGAAGCTATCTCCTCAGTTGTTGGGAGTTAGTCTCAGAGACAATGAATCACGGACAAGACAAGATGGCAGTATCTGGGGAGCTGGAGGAGAAGCCACACGGCTTTACCCTGATGGAGCCAGACCTCTGAAGCTGGAGAGGCCATGTGGAGACCCCTGCCAGTCATGAGTTGCTTCTGCCACTACTGATACTGTTGATAGACCCTGAGCCCTGGAAGCGAGGAGCCATGGGGAGACCCCTGCCAGTGCCTGGATTCTGCACCCACTGACCTGTAACTTCATGAGTCGGAAGGAGACATTATAGACTGGTGTTGGGCATATGGGCTAATATTGGACTTATGACTTTGAATTGGACTGTGTTGGGATGCTTTCTTAATATCCTATTCCTCTTATATATAAACCTTTTCCTTATATCCATAAGTGTGTCTTTGAAATTTGTTCCTCTAGTCTACATGACACTTCCTCTGTAGCACATACTTCTAGGGAATTTGGCTCTGATTGGGGCCGGCCCTGTAGCCCACTCTGGATGGCCCAAAAGAAAATCAGAGTGCAAGAAATATCGGAGGGGATGTGTCAAGATAGGACGTGTCTTCCACTGCTGGTTGTCATGTGGATACAGACAGCCTCAGTGGAAATCAATTTGGCAATATTTAAAGCAAATGGAGTTGAGCTACCTTATGACCCAGCAATCCCTCTACTGGGCATATACCCAGAAGAGGTAAGAAATAGACTATGACCTGTTGTCTGCACTCTAGTCAATCATAAAAAAATTGAAAAAACTTAAATTTCCATCAATCAACAAGTGGATTAGAAAACTGATACATGCCCACAATGGAGTCTCTGCATTGCTAACAAGCACCAGTAACTGCATGAAGCACCTCACCTCATGGAAAGGGTTGGAGGAAATGATTATAGGCAAAGTTAGCCAATCAAAAAAGGACAAGCACAACATTAGTCCACTGAGGTAAGTATAATAAGCACAGTAGGTACAGAAGAAATGACCTTTATCTCACACTATATGAACTGAGGTACATGCAGTTGCACAGGGGACAGGCCAAATTCAAGGATATACAGGTCATGAAAGCACGCATGCAGACCCCACTACGGCATGCCAAACCTTGAGGGCAATGTAACCACTTCTTCTTTTTTTTTTTTTTTAAAGAAAATCTCATCGAGTTCTCTTGAGAGCCTTGGTTAATGGCAGCTAGTTGTTGCTGTGTTATTTATTTATTTATTATTTTTTGGGCATCACTGCTCTCCGGTGGTGGAAGTAGGAGGCCCAGCCCCCTGCTGGAATTGAACCTCCTTCCCAGTGGGCTGCAGTCCCGTGCACAACCACTATGCCACCGGGGCTCAGCCCACAGATTGAATAAGTATGGTGAAAGGGTACAAGCTGCTAAAAATGGGTATTTGCTATGAAGAAATTTTTGGCTTTGCAAAATTCTATCATATGATCTCTAGCTTCATTTCTATCATGGATTCCACATTTTTCAACTGCTGTTTTCTCTTTGCTTCCAACTTTTGCATTCCAATTGTCAATAACTATTAATGCAACTTAAGTTCATGTTGATCAATTTCCAATTGAAGACACTGGCAGAAATCTTCAATTTCTTCATCACTTGCTTGCATCTGGTTGGTGCATAAACTTGCATAATAATTGTATTGATTTGATTGTACTATTTGAGAGATTTAGCAAGATCCTTGCTGGCAAATAATGCAATACTATTCTTCTTGATTGTATTGTTTCTGACATAGTAAATCACATGATTTTCTGATTCTAAGTGGCAAATATCAGTCCATTTCACTTCAATGTTTAAGATATGATGTTCATGCATTTTAATTTCATTTTAATTCTCCTAACTTCATACTTTTCATATTCCAAGTTTCAATCAGGTGTCTCTTTTTATCTTGAGTCATGCTCCCTCTTCAAATGACAATTCCAAAGACTCCACTCCCACAGGCTTTACCTGGCTCCTGTCATCGTGGTCGACTCCCCTCCAGTAAATCATCTCTTTGGATGACTTATTTTGAGTGCCATCAGATCTTAGAGGCTCACGCTGTAGCGTTAGCTCCAACAATGTTCTGCTTCCTTTGTTTAGACATTCTGTATTTGACAATGCTTTGAAGGTATGCATACAGTTTTTAGTGACTTCTTCCTCTAAAATGGGGAGCTGAGTCCTTCTTAATTGTCTGTTCTTAGTCTGGAAGTTCTGCTGAACCCTGTTCACTGTGGGTGACCCTGCTGGCATTTGAAATACCAGTGATAACACTTACAGCATCACAGCAACACACAAGCCATCCTAGTACGATGAACTGCGATAAAAGTAATGTGACTCGAACACAGATACATCTTTTCTAACAAAAAGTATGTGGACTTCCAATTATGACAAGCATTTGTTAACACAAGTATCAGCAAGCATCTCACGAAATCTTGATCCTAAAGTAGTTGTATATAAATTCATTTGTTCCTTATAATATTAAAAGTTTGATACATAGCTTGTATATGTTATGAAATCAAAGTTGAGCTTTCAAAGAAAAAAGCCTATTCATACACTTCATCTAAATACCATATATAGGTAAAATATCTTATCAACATTTTGTTTTAGAAGTCCTTGTTATATCAATTAATATAAATAGTGCACTCATTAGAAGAGCTTTCTTATTAAAAACCATATAACACAGTTTGTTAATCAAAGAAGAAAAAAACCTGAATGTGTTTCTAAAGTTATAAAGAATTTCCAAACTAGAGGCTTATTTACTCTGTGATGGAAGCACATGTGACCTCTTGGTGGATGCCATCATGAAAGGGTGGCCCCTGCTTGGATACAGATTTATGTGTTACATCCTAGTGCTTGCCAATTGGGGTAAAAGGCGTCAGCTCACAGTTTTTCAGAAATTAAACAGACCACACTCACTATTTGCTTTTCCTATACCTAAGAATGCAGTAGGCTAAATCCTTTTTAAAACAATCAAATCCAATGTTTCCTTCTCCCTTCAGACTCACAACATTCTTAATACAGGGCAAAAGAACAGGAAGAGAAGTAAGTTTCAGAAAAAGTACAGGGAAGCAGAAGCCTTGTTTTCAAGATCAAGATAGAGAAATACTGAAGAATGTCAGTGTTGCAGACACAAAGAAAATAATTCTATGCTAACCAGACCTTACAGAAGTTTGCCAGGGGTACATCCTAAATCCCAGACAATAGATTAATAGACAGACTCCAAGTCAAAAGTGAAAGGAAAAAATAAATTTTTTCTAGTGAAGATTCTCTCACCTCAGATCTGGCTGCATATTTACCTGAGACTGAGAAGTCACAGCGTTGCAAGAGATTCTGGAGGCCACCCCCTCCTTGTCTGGGTAAGACTCCAGTCTAATCTCATCATGGTGAAGAATGATGCTTTTTTGTTTGCTTGTTCTGTCCAGAACCCTCTCTTTTTTCTGGATGGTTCATCAGATATGTTACCTGAATTGGGTTTTCACATTATCAATAGAAAGATTAACTTTGAGAAGAGCATTAAGACATTGCAAGATAATTTTATTTAGAAGCTCTCAGGAAGAAGAAATCTTGCCCAGTCAGGATGGTCAGACCCAGTATTTCTAGTTTCCTGCATTTACATGGAACTTTTTTTTTTTTTAACTAAAGAGCATTTACTTTTAGTTAGGATTCTTTTCTTCCGATGTAAGTAGAAGTTGTTATTACCAACCACTCCCAATTGTCCCAAAGAGGGGTTAATACAGTGAATATTAAACAGTGAAACACCTGGAATGTTTGGAAGGAACATTAATTGACAAGGAAGAACCTTATTGTAAGACATTGTAAAAATGTGTACTTGAAAAAAATGTAAAGGTGGGGGTGGAGAGAGGAAGGCGAAAGGAAGTTCAGATTGAACACAATCCTCACATTTCATCAAACACATTTATTCCTGTCTAGAGTGTTAGCACAATGAACACAGGGTGACTATAATACAAAATCCCCACTACAGCACACTGTACAGAGCTGTTTCCCAAGCTCAACCGTCTCCATGGATGCTTCCAACTTAACTTGCCAACAAAGGAGCACACAGATCTTCTCCTTAATCCAGTCTTTGTTGTAAGACTGGTATGTCTGAGTATCAGCTTGGTAGACAAGACATCTGAGGCCTGCCAGATCATCAATAAAATCAAACTGACTGGTGTCATAAGTAATTGAGAACCTGTTGGTTCATTCTCATCATATGTTCTTCATATGTTTTACAAATGCCTTCCATACATTCATTCACATATTCCTAGTTAGCATAAATTCTACCTCCGGCCTCTTGGTAGGTTGGACTAGCAAAATGGTTTGAAACATCATGCCAAACTCGTCCAGTGCAGCCACTGCTGATATCACCAGAGTACACTACATGGTACATTTCAAAAAAGCTCCTGCCTGAAGAAGATCCTCGTGTAGCAAGGGATCCCAGAAATAATAGTTCTAACATGTTGTCATGGGTTGCACACATGCTGTTTTAATCTCTAGCTTAGCTTTCTTGTCTTGTGTCAATCTCAAAGAATTTTAAACATATTCACTCATGCAAAAAATACTTAGAGACCTATAGCACATACAATAGTATGCAAAACTCTTGAATTTATAGAGCTGAGAATTAAGCAGAGACAATACACAGGGTAATAAATCATGCAGCCAGGATACCTATGTAGATCCTAGGGTCATGAAAGGCCGTGAAGGGAAAAGAGCAGACAGCCTGACTTCCAGGCAGGATATGGAAAGATGTCAGGAGGGAAAGCTCAAAGCAGTGAGGGTTTGGGGTGGGGTAGAGGTATTCCTGAAGGTTAGTGAGTGGTGCTCAGGGGTATATGCTCTATAACTGTAGTGTCTTGAAGAGTGTGGAAACAGAAACCATTGTAGGTCTATTGAAAGACACCAAATAGAGGAAGTAGGATTTTGCTGGCTAGATGGGGCCTGGAGGTGTGGAGGCTTGAAATACTACTTTAAGACATCCAGAACAGGAATGAAAGGAAACCATCACCAAGGGCCTTTAGTCCCCAAACAGATGTTTCTCAGGAGTTGCTTGTTGAGGATTCTTTGACCTGCAGCAACCAGTGGGTGGTCTCAGCAAGCCAGAGGCCATTGTTTCTTCTCTTCTGCTCTTTGGATCCTTGAAGGAATAGAACCTGGACTGTGTGGGATGATGACTTTGGGAAGTGGTTGCCGACATAACCCAGAGAAACAAAGGGTAGTGACCCAGATTCATAGATGAAATGGTGCCAGCAGACAATGCATAAACAGTAGCTTTTGAAGTACAGACATACTTGTGTCCTGGTTCCTCCTTTGTAAACTAGGAATGAAAAAAAATACAAGGTAATTGGCTGAAATTCATAGCTAACAAATGTGTGTCAGAATGGCTGAATTTTTCATTTATTTTTTAACAGCAGATCACCAGGACTTTCTTCGACAGCATCAACCTTCTGATTAGCAACGCTGTGTGTTAACTTTTTCCATCACTCAGGAACTTCAATATTATCTGCTTAGTATGTATTGTAACAAACAAAACAAGATAAAGTTAGTTGACCACAATACTTGGCACATAGGTTTTAATGACTTTAAATTATTATTAGTAGTAGTACTGTTAGGTTTCTGGGATGGTTTTCCTTAGTTCTTGTTTCTCAATGTTGAAAGAATGTATGTGGCAGAAGCACTTTTGTAAATCTAAGTAAATTTTGTGAGGGAAAGGGAAGTTTTGAGGAGCACAGGCTCAGATAGTGCACACTATCTCTGGGCAGCATGCAAGGTCACATGGCAGGGGCTCTGAAGCGTTTGCAACTGAAAATGGCTGCTTTAAGGGAGCATGGAAAGCCACATGGAAAAATGATCATTAGGAGGAGGCTACAATACCAAAAGAAGAGTGCCAGAACCGAAAACGGAAGAAACGAGTTCAAGCCCTAAGGGGGCACATGGGTGGTGCTGCACACATGGGAGAAATCCCATCCTCTGACTTGAAAGGGAGAAACCTGCCTTTGGTCTCTGCTATCTATCTCCTCCTACCTCTACGTGAAGGGGCGGTGGTGTATATGTGTGTGAGGGTATTGGCAGAACTTAGTGACTGCATTTAGGTGCGTGGGTGATTTAATGCTGTTGGTATCTAGTGTGCATGTCCAGGTTGACCTTCACCTGCACCTAGGTGATTTTGGTCTAAGCATGCCCAGCTTTGGAGTGTCCTGTTAGATGTCTAATGTGTGACTGATTTTTTTCAAGCCCTTTTATTGTGGCATGGCCATGTAATTTTTGAGTAGCATAGGCATTTGATGGAGACAGCCCCTTCATCCCTAATATTCCTACCTGTTGTAAAATTTTTGATAGAAAAGAAAGTAGAATACCATTAAAATATTCAAAAACACAATGCAAATATGTAAGAGTTTTAAACCATAAATCATAAACATTTGTAACATAAGTCAGCACTACCCAGAGAAACTAGCCTGTCAACTGAGCAGAGGCCAAACACTAGAGTCTTCAGATGCTAATTAAACCCTGACCTTCTGGGCTTTCTGACATGCAAATAGTAGGAGTTAACTTCTTAATATGCAGAGGAGAGTCAGTGAATTAGTCTATGCCACACAAGGGATAAATTCCCCGTTAACTCCATTTATTTTCCATCATAGCAGTTCCTTATTATTCCAGAATTTGTCCCATAAATATGCTATCTGTAGTTAACTTTCCTAAGACTGAATTGCTATAAAAATCTTGTCATCCATCCCCTTACAGAGGGGCCATTGGGAGGAGAGGACAGTCAGGGTGCAGTGTAGCAAAGATGAAGTATGCAGCTTTCCTCTAGTTCTTAAATGTTTTATCCCCCAACTATCATGATTCCAATTCTACCTTACAAATCCGGTTAGACCAGAGGATGGACACTGATACAGATAGGAATCAGAAACATGGGGAATCCAGGACAGGTGATCCCGTCAGGACCAGTGGTGAGAGTGGCGTACCAGGAGGGTAGAGAGAAGGTGGGTTAGAAAGGGGGAACCAATTACATAAGGATCTACATATGGCCTCCTCCCTGGGGCATGGATAACAGGGAAGTTGGTGAAGGAAGACATCAGACAGTGTAGGATGTGACAAAATAATAATAAGTTATAGATTATTGAGGGTTCATGGGTGAGAGGGGAACAGGTAGGGAGGAGAAATATGAGGAGCCGATACCAGAGGCTTAAGTGAAATGAAAATGTTTTGAGAATGATGATGGCAACAATTGTACATATGTGTTTTACATACATTGGATGGATGTATGGATTGTGATGGGAGATGTATGAGCCTCCAACAAAATGATTTAAAAAAAATCTTGCCATCTAAGAGCACTCAGATACAGTTCTGCTTACTGTGAAATTGTCTTCCTGGGACTAGACTTTAATCTCTGTTTCACAAAGGTGTTTTAAAAGTTAGTAACATAAAAAATTTAGTACAATGGTTTATCAATGACACCATAAATAGAAAGTTTTTATGCTCCAGGGAGATGATTAATAAGATTCTGTGCCATAATTTAATAAGGAGGTTTCTAAGGGAAACCAAAGACAGATAAAAATCATAGATTTCTGGAATGGATTTGGGGTTGCACTTCATCCTAGCGTTAATCTAAGAGCAATTAGCTCTTATGACAGTGTCTTGGTCAATATAGAAAATATGGGCACTATACCAAAGAGTGGTGAAGAAATTACATGATGCTTGGCTGTTAGATACAATAGTTTGTGGTGTCTTAAAGGCTTGTTTCCAAATAGCCATCTAAGTGAAACATCATCTAAATCCACATGGAAAGAGTGCACCAACATCTTTGGTCCAAGGATTGTAAATTTTATATTCCAAATCTGATTTAAGGAATTGTGAGATTATTATATGCCGAAGACTGTAGATCAATGACATTGTAAACCTAAATACATTTGCAAAGTTTACATAGGGAGTGAGCCCTTTAACTCTAACTGAGGGATGGGAATAACCTGGCTATTAGACAGAGAGTATGGAAGAGATGACTATAGAAGGTTAACTCATCAACCTGATGTGAACAGTTAAAACGTTGTCACTTTATCTCCTTTCTGATACATTTTGGCCTTGGTCTAGTTTTTAAATATTTATAGGGTTTTTGTTTTTTATATTGGTGTTTATCTCTGTTGTACTTTGTCATTTTAGGTAGTCTTCGTGTTTTTTTCTTTTTTTTGGTATGAAACCCAGGATAGATGAACCTCACACAAGTAAAATAAAGGTTCTTAGGGGCAGAGTGGGGGAGGTGGGAGTGTGAGGGCGAATTGATATTAAGGAGTTCAAAAAGGAAGAAAATGTTTTGAAACTGTTTGTGGTAGCAATTGTACAATGTTGCTTGGTCTGGTTGAACTGTGGAATGGTATGATATCTGGATTAACTCCTACTAAAGTGGGGCTTTTGGGGGGAAAAAGACAGGCGTGAAGCATCTCCTACTTAGACAAGGCAATGAAGTGTGATACTTCATTTTACCCCTGGGTAAAAGTACATATAGATATTTGTCTCCTGAGATTATTATAAAACTTGCTTTAAAATAACTTATTTATTAATAGGAAGTTAATGCATGCATCATATCTTCCATCACGTGAAGCAGTATTGTACAATTGTGACCCAAATCAGTTTCCAAGCATCCTTTTTACTCCTGGATTCCTTGACATTATCTTCCTTTCACCCACCCCCTTCCCATTCCTGTGTCCCTCACCTCCCAAACTCTTATCAGGTTCATCTATCCCTAGTTTTCTATACCAAAAAATAGAAAAATATATAACACAACTTCAAAAGGATGGTCTCCAATGGTATAACACTTCTGAGATATACCCTCATATGAACAAACAAAACCAAAACCAAACAAAAATATAGAAAATGTTGAAACCAGATCAGGCCCAGCATCAGAGAGGCAAATCAACTGATAATGTTTTAACTGTTCAAGTCAGATTTATGCCTTTGATCTTCTATATTCATCTCTTCAATGACCTTCAACGACCTTTCCTCTCATCCCTCAATTGTGGATAGAGGAAGCCCTTTGGAGGATTGTCTTTTATGTATTTCCAGCAAATGAATCTTGAGCTCCCGCTGTCGTCCATCACTTTCTGAATATTAAATTCTTAGATTTAGGCTTTGCTATTAATCCCTCCTGACTTCAGATGATATGATTTACAATACTTCTAAAACTGATGATGATGTGTTTCTTCTGTGTGGAATTAGTTGACATCTTGCTTAGATGGCCGTGTATTTGGAAACAAGCCTTTAAGATCTCAGATGCTATTTTACATCATATTTGGGCACCATCTAATTTCTTCTCCACATTTTACTGTAGGACCTGTATCTTCTGTGTTTCCTTTCTGACATTAAATCAAGCATAAATATCAAGCATACATCCTGCTTTTTGTTACATAGTTTAGAGCATTCTTTCATGTGATCGTTGCAAAATCTGCTTTTTGTAACATTGTTTGGGGTATATAATTTGCTTGATTTTCACTGAGATTTTTAAGCAGATTGGAGATAGCATATCCCACTCTTTTTATCGCCCTTACATTGACAGAATAAACGAGGAGTTTCTCAAATCAATTTGTTCTTTGAAACATTGACAGGCAGTCACAGGCTCCCACTTCCAGAAACAGAGGGATTGGGCTGGGATGAGCGAGCTGGGGTCCAAGGTCAAGTTTCACCAACTCAACAGGGAACTTTTAGTCAGAAAATCAAGAAGAGCCAGCACTTAGATCTCAACTGCACAAACACTTAAGGACCAACATAATAGATTCACTTTAGAACAAAGCTGTAGGAGATGAGAGTTTAAATCCGGAGCAACCTGTTTCCAAAGGGCTATGGATAACAGTGAAAACCCAGAATTCATTTGTAGTCTTCACATGGATTCAGCCTCTACTGAATTCCTTCTAACTATTATCCAGGCATATGGATAATCTTGCTCTCAGGCAGAAAGTATTAGAAATTGGATTACCTCCATTCCCTCTCTGGCAAGCCCAGAGTGCTTGCATCACTGGGGCTTGCATGGATGCATCATTGATGAAGACGACCATACTTGAAATGGTCCTGGGGGTCACATACCACTTATCAGTCATGCCTTTGCTGACCTTGGTTGGAAAACCCTTGTATTAGTCTGGGTAGACTAGAGAAAAAAATCCAGGGAGACTAATATGTGTGTAACAGAGAATTTTATATCAAAGAGTAATTGTGTATTAAGAAACATTCCAGCCCAGGCCAGATCAAGTCCATAAGTTTGATATTAACTCATATGTCTGATATCAGTTTATAAATTCCTCTTCAGATGCATGCAACACATTGGCACCAAATGTAGGAAGATCACAGACCAGTTGGTGGAAAATCTTGTGGATCCAGTGGTGGTTGAAGCATCTCAGCACTGGCACGGTCTCCAGGTGGATCCTCCAACTTCAGAACTCTAAGTTCCATCAGTGTAGATTCATGTGTCTTGTTAGCAGGAAGACAAATCAGAGAGTGTAGCTGGCCTCCAGTGAGCTATTTATCTTTGGGGCATCTGCAGATGAAGTCATTAGGCTGAGACCTGATTGAGAGACTAGACTCTATCCCTTCACTCTTCATAGTCCCAAATTGATACTAGATTATGCCATAGTTCTGAGCCAATCTTGTAAGATCTTCAGTCTAACATAATCTATGCACCCTGGTCATGTTTCTATTTCAGTTTCTATAGTCCTACCTGTAACTGTGATGTATATGATCTGCCACCAAACATTATTTGTGAGTTTCCATTGTATTTTATGCCTTATTAAAGTAATTGTATGGTTATGAATAATTGGACATTGCTAATCCTTAGACAGATGATGTGTCTTTGTATTGTTCAATACTTAATAAAGTTTCTTAAATTACTTTTTTAAACAAAGATTTTATTGGCACATAATCCATATAACATGCAATTCA
>PVJH01041583.1:0-14882 GCA_004026705.1 Nesogale talazaci | reverse complement strand
CTACACACACACACACACACACACACACAAGCTCTGCCAGCTACACACACACACACACACCCCTGAGTGTGTATCAGGCCCCTGAGGAAGGATGCACCGGGAGCACAGATAGCACTGCCTCTGGGCCCAAGAGGAGACAGCCTCCGCCTACCTTGACCGTCTGGCCGGCTGCAGCCCTCTTAGTTAGGACCACAGCAAACCGCCCATCACGTCCCAGACCGTGTCTCCTCACTCTACCCACTTCTGGCCGGATGACCACTGCCAGGCGGCCTCCTCAGGGTCAGCCTGGACGATGAGAGATGGAGCTGCTTGCCCTGCAGGGGACAGGGGGACTGGGACGCCTCCAAGGCCCCGCCCCAAGGGGCTGGGGAATGTGCCTCCTACCACCACCTCTTACAGGGCACCCCACTCTGGCCCACCACCCCCACTCCTCCTGCAGGACAACCCACCTCCAAGTACTTCTAGAGCCCGACTGCTGACCTCTGGGCCAAGACCAGGCTCTCTTCTGGGGGCTCCTTGCTGGGCACACAGCACCGGCCGGGCCTCAGCTCTGGAGGGACTGCCCCAGGAGTTCCCTACCTTGTGGATGTGCACACCACCACCCATCCTCTTGCTGCCTGGGGCCCCCCACCCGCCTGCTTCACCTGCTGTCCTCGCTGCCTCCTTTGTCCTGGGTGTGTAACACCTGACCCTTGGTTTGCTGCACACACGTACGTGTGGACGCCTGCTAAGGTTACTGTGAACCAGGAAGTGGGTGGGGGACACTGGGCTCCATTACACCCCACTGTAGCCCTCTCATCCCTGGCGTCGACCAGGCCCCCCAGCACCCTCCCCCGAAGGGATCTTGAGCTCTCCAGCATGCCGTGTGCCTGAGCCGCTGAACCGACAGGCCTCTGTGGGTCCCTTAGTCGCTAAACCCCAATATAGCCCCACATCTGAGCCAGAGGGGCCCCCTCCCCATACTGCCAGCCAGGGACCTCCCGACCACTTACCCTTCTCAGGCCCTGGCCCTTCTGGGGTCTTCCTGACACCTGCCTTCTTGTTCTGCTCCCGGCTTTGGCTTGTTGCCTTCAGCCAGATGGTGGGGAGAAGGTTCGTGTTTGCCCTGGCTCATCTGCAAAGTGTGTAACCCCGGACAGGTGGCCAAGAGTGGCCTGAAAATCCAACTAGAAACATCCTTGCAGGCTGAGCCCCAGTGGCCTAGTGGTTGTGCGCGGGACTGCGGCCCACTGGGATGGAGGTTCAATTCCAGCTCCACAGGAGCAAAGGCTGGGCCTCTTACTCCCACCACCAGAGGGCAGTGATTCCCCCCCCCCCCCAAAAAAAAACATCCTTGCAGACCTGCTTCTGAGACCTCTACCCCCTTGTGGGTCCATCCCACAGTGGCCACTCCTACTTCTGACCTGTCACCACACAGAGATGCAGACGGCCTGCCCCCGCCTTCCCAGCCCTCTCTGCAGCCATGAGTCGCCCCCAGTCCATGCTCCCCTCATTCCAGCCTCTGCTTCAGCAAGCTCTGCCACTGCGTGTGCCAGCTCCCCGAGCCGGGGGCACCTATGGGTGGGTTCCAGGTCTCCCCACCAGCTTCTTCCACTCTTGGCCTTCCTTCCCTGGGCCCCATTGCAGCAGCTGGGTGACAGAGAAGGGGCCTTGCTATTTAAAGGGATCAGAGAGAGCTGTCAGCAGGACATAAATATTCATAAGGGGAGGTTAGAACTCCAGTCCCTAAAACCTTGATTTGTGTCCGCCCGTTTAAGCCTCATTAAAAAGTGGCACATGAAAGTGGAGCTCTTCAGTGGCACTGAGGATAACTGGGCTTGTTCAGATAAGGGCCTCTGGCTGCCAGCTCCGCAGGCCCTGCCCAGGGCATGTAGGCAGGCAGACGGGCCCAGTAGCCGCGTGCCAACCTTAATTTGAAGATTTTTGCTTAGCATGACTTCCCAGTCTCACTTTGGGCCAGAACCGCTTGTTTGGACACCAGGGAGCCTTCCAGGGGTGTGCAGGGAGGCCGCTGACCTAGGACTAAGATCCTAAGAGCGGCATGGGCTACTGGGCAAGGGGCATGATCTGTGGGCACGAGGACTTCAGATTTCATGTACTACCTGTGGCCACAACTGCACATAATTACCGTGTAGTCAATCGGGTGGCAATGCAAACGCTTCCGGGGGTGCTGGCCGCTTTGGGTCTAAAGTCCCGGTCTCCAGTCCCTCAGCCCAACTCGTCCCTTCACAGCTAGCGAGCCCCGTGGGCCAGCCTTGGGGTGGGCACCCAGAGGCCAACAGGGCAGGTGTGGACTAGACTGGGTTTGCTGTGGGCTGCCTCTTGACCTTTGGGGCCCCGGGACAACAGGAGATGCTGTGTCCTGAGGAGGAGGAGGGATGAATTGCCAGAGGAGGGAGGGAGGTGCCCTCTAACCAAGGGCAGCACCCAAGGCCTCCTGGAGGTAGAACTTTTGAGTCGTTCAGGACTCAGCAAACTGGCTCAACATCATGGGAGTATGTGTCGGGTGTCCTACAGAGTTACGCTGGCTGGTCCTGTTCCTCCGGTCCCACGAAACACCATCACTTCAGATCTCCTCTTCCCCGTTCCTGGCTGCTTTTCCCTGTAGGGCAGCTTCCAGGAATGCCTGCAGCCTCCCCAGAGAGACCTCAATTCCTGACTGGGACTCTTTCCCCGGCTGGCCTCCCTCTGGTGCACATTAGCGGGGAAATGCACAATTAACCGGGCAGTTAACTCCAGCCTCTGCAGTGGCTCCCTCCCACGGGGCTTTGGTGAGGAGTTGGAGGTGGCAGAGGGCTGGTGGGCTACAAAGAAGGGGCTGACACCCGGTCATCAAAATGGGCAGCAACAAGACCCCAACCCTAGGCTTAGATTGCCGCCTCTGAGGCCCAGCCTCCTGCCTTCCACAAGCCCATCATCTTCTCTGCAGGAACCACTCAGGAAGGACAGACAGGGAGCGGGTGCTTCACTGACTCCTCAAAAGTCGGGGCTTCTGCTCTCCCCTCTGTGGCAGGGAGGTGGTATTTCCTGCCCCTCCCGGGGACATGGAGGAGAAGGGAAGCCGTGAGAAAGCAGGGCAGAGGGGCAGGCCTGATGGCCATTTAGCCAGGCACTCGGACCTGCAGAGAGCCCGGCTCGGACAACTGGTCCAGGGTCCCATTTCCCCGCAACCCAGGCGTTGCCCACCAGCTCCTCTGGGAGTCTCAGCGCAACGGAGTACGCCGTACCGTGGGGCCCTCAGGCACATCTGCATCCAAATCAAAAGACAGGAGTGTTTATGAGCTGTTGTTGCTGTCTGTTCACTCATTAGTTTTTATTGATTCCCACACAAGCAAATATGAAGATGAAATGTGTCCATGAGAAAAATGTCTGTTTTCTGGCCTCTGGATTCTGTGTGTGTGTGCGTGCGTGCGTGCGCATGTGTGTGTACAGACAGGCACAAGGCAGCGGGACACACTCACACGCCCCAGCAGGCTTAGAGCTCTAGGGCTCCAGTGTAGGGCCGTCGTGCTGGGGAGTCGGGGCTGCCTGAGGCCTGAGTGGGCTACCCCTCCCCCGTGAGCTCCTCAGTGCACACACACACCCTAGGCCTACAGGGTCAGGGCAGCTGGGGAGTCCGGAGCAGCCCCCACCTTACGGCCCTGGTTCAAGAGGAACACAGGGTGCCCCGCAGAGCAGGGCCACGGTAATGGGGGTGGGAGGGGGGTCTGGGCGGGCACCCTGCCAATAGGCACAGAAGCACGCTCTCAGACGGTGCCCCTCCTCGCACTGTTTCAGATCGAGGGGCTGGAGGAGAAGCTGGCCCGGTGTCAGAGGGACCTGGAGGCCGTGAGAGACAGGCTCCACCGTGCAGAGCTGACCCCTGAGGCCAGGTAGTACTCCTGTCCATCCCGCTCCCCATCCTTCCCCCAGATCTGTCAAACACCCCACCTGGCCTGAGGACCCCTGAGGTGAGCTTCCACCCTAGGAAGCCCCTCAGATACTCCCACCCCAGATACTCCACCGCTCCCCGAAGTATCTCTCGGCCCCCAAGGCTTTGGTGCTCACCTGACCCCGGGTCTGGGGTCCCCACATTTGCTTTGTTGGCTCTCAAGCAACTCTCATTGCCCGTTCTCACACCTGCTACCGGAAGACTGAGCCCTTGTCCCTGATCGGCCAGTCCGCCCACCTGCCCTGGGTGCGGACTGCCCCCTCCCTCCAGGTGAGGAGGCAGAAAGGGGCTGCAGCCATAAACCCCTCCCCTCACAGGAGGTCTCTGGAGAAGGAGAAAGGCAGCCTGATGAGCAAAGCCTCCCACTACGGTAAGAGCTCCCTCAGTCACCCTCCCACCCCAGGCCCCGGCTGGGAGGGGTCCCCAGAAGGCTGCCAACGCCCCTTCTGGGGTCTCAGCAGTCTCGGAGAGACCCGCCGGCCTGGCCAGAGAGGTGGGAGGTGTGTTCCAAGGGAGGGTGGGACATGGCCTACATGTGGAAGCCTCCTCTCCCTTTTGGCAACCAGATCCAGTGCTTCACATAGGACTCAGCCTCTCCACCCTTCCCCCAGGCACAGAGGGCTCCAGAAGGCAGCTAGGAGCAGGAAAGGCTCCTAGGGTGGAGCAATGCTGCCACCTTCTGGGCACTAAGAGCAGAGCCAGGTAGTGCCCAGGCAAGGGGGAGGGGGTGGGGTGCTGCCCCTAGCCCCTAGAGACGAGAGAAAAGCTGTCTCTTGAAGGCCGCTCAGACTTGTCCATTCTGGCCACGCCTGACCAAGAATCAGCGCTGAAATAGCCCGGACAGCAGGGGACCCCCTAGAGGGAGCAGTCTGTGTGCAGCACACGGCCCTGTAATCAAGCAGGCTGAAGCGAGGCACCCCTCACCCCCACCCCCTTGCATCCTGACAGGGCTGGTCTCAGCTCTCTCTCCAGCCCAACCATTTTTATAAACATCACTGCACCAGATACCAGCCGCCTGCCAATCGCACAGAGGGGGTGGAGAGAGAGAATGCCCGGCCTGACTTCCTCTGGGCCAGGCACTACCTCCTGGGCAGAGGCAGCCTCTCGGCCCCACCGCTAGCTTAGCTGGACACCCAGCAGGGCCTCAGAGTACCTTTGTGGAGTGGAAGCACCCGTGCTGGGCCCTCACCCCGTGCACCTACCCCATCAGACCCTGCACCCACAGCTGAGCCCCCTGGCAGGAGGCGCCTCCCCAGGGCTCAGTCTGACTTGGAAGGAGTTGGGAGTCCAAACGGAAACTGCGTGAGGGCATGGTCATGGGTGAGGCTGCGGGGAGTATGGGCCCGGTGTTGTGCACCCACTTGTTGAGGGCATGGCAGAGAGCAGCAGCGGGGTCCTGACTGCCCTCCTGCCATCCCGCCCTCCTTTCCCTCCAGAGAAGGAGCTTGGGTTGCTGCGGAGGGAGAACCGGAAGAACATGCTGCTGTCTGTGGCCATCTTCGTCCTCCTGACCCTCATCTACGTCTGCTGGACCATGTGAGCCCTCGCCACACCCCTCCGCTCCTGTTAGCAGCACCATTCGGGCCCTGCCTGCCTCAAGAGGACCAAGGGGCCAGGCCCATTTCTCCAGGCCCCTGCCTGTGTGCCCAGCCGCTGGGAGCCCCGCCAGCTGGCCCTCTGGCTGCCGTGGGGCTGGGTCTCCTCCACAGAGCCACTGTGCCGCCTTCTCCTGCACCCAAGGGAGAGGCAATAAAGCGTGCCAGACTGCACGGCCGGCTGAGTAAATGTCACGCTCTGACTGCGGCGGGCGGGGCAGCACGGGGGAATTGGAGGGAGGAGGCGGTTCATGGGGAAATTTGTGGCTTAGACTTGGAGGGGGGAGGCTGTGAAGGTGAGCCCCCCACTTAAATAGCAAATGAGGAGGCCAGAAGCCTCTTCTGGGGGGGGGGGCACTGGGCAGCCCCCCACAACCAACGAGCACCAACACACACACACACACACACACACACACACACACACAGCCTTGCCCTCCAGTCAATGTCACTGCGTAATCATGGCAGAACAATGCCGCCTGCGTGGCACAGGGCAGCCTGCGATCTGAAGCGGTCGTGAGGAGCTCCCGGGGAGTGTGGACTTCATCTTTGAGAGGCAAGTGGAGCTGGTTGGTGAGGCCTCCAGCGAGCCAGTGGGCAGCAAGAGTCATGGTGATGGCCAGACAGACTGATGGTGACAGTGGCCGGTAAATCATGCGGTTTGCAGTGAGAAGTGGGGAAGGAGAGCTGCAGGCACAGGCATCACCCACTGCCGCAGCCGCCCCTCAGGGGAGGGGGGCCACGGGGGCTGAAGCAGGGCCACCCAAACCAAGGGCTTTGGGGGTTGCTGAGATTAAGCCAATTAAAAAGGCAAGTTACTTGAAGAGAAGCTAAATGAGGACCCTGGGGGCCAGAACTGAGGAGTGCAGGCTGGCCTAGGGGTGGAGGCGTGGGTGGAGGGGCCGAAAGGGAAAGGGAGCCGTCCACGTGGCCGGGGGTCAGCAGACCCGGCTCTCCCTCCCTACGTCCCCCTGGTCTAGTGACACTAATTGGTCTGACGGCTCTGTTATTTCAGTCACACAGGCTGATCCCGGACTGTCACAGTGTCACTGCAGAGTGAGCCGTGTGATTCATGGAGGAGGCGGTGCCTCCTGCCCCGCTGGCATGTGAGCCCTTCATCCTTCCTTCCCGACAGCTCCTGGGGCATGCTCTGGGCAGCCGCCCGCAGCCGGCAGCCTCTGAGGAAACGGGTCTCCTCTCCAAGCAGAGCGCCCCCACCCCCCCATGGGCTGCCCAGGACCAACAGCAGCGGTCAGCACAGAGTCACACGGGCATTAAAAATATGTTTATCTTTAATGATCCAAGGTTCTGCAAGACACACCGACAGCCGGGCTTGGGGGGGGGGGGGGGAACACCACGTCTCAGCAGTGCCGCTGCCAGCGGGAAGGGCGGGGCGCTGGCTGCAGGACCCCCTGGTGCACACTCAGTGCCCTATCTCCATGGAAACAGCCTAGCACTGGGGTGGAGCCCCAGGGATGGCCACAGGAGCATCTCGGAGAGGTATTTCCCATTAAAAACCACCACAGGTGCCCTCCCCGTCCCCAAAGCTATAGTCTGGCCTCCTGCTTCCCTCCACCTCCACGGTGACGAAGGACACAGGAGAGCAGATGGAGCCTTCTACTGGAGGAGGGACACAAGAGGGCTGGGCACGGGGGTGCCCTCACTGGTGGGGCCACCACAGCCAGGGGAGACCACGGCAGGTCTTGTAGCTGTGCCCACCCTTCTAGAGCTGCCCAAGGTTGGTTCAAAGGGGACAGGGCTCAGGGCGGCGCTCCAAGCCCCCGAGGCCGTACCCCTGAGGAGGGAAGGTGCTGCCTGGATGCAGATGTGAGGTCAGGGATGTGGGGCCCACATGCCTCCCTTCCCGGCCTGCCGGGACTGCCGGAGGCCCAGGCTGGGAAGAGCTCCAGGGAAGGCGAGGGCAGGGAGACGAGACCATCTCCGACATGGCATCGAAACAGAAGTCAGAAACAAAACCTCGATTTACACAGCTCCTCGGGTCGGGGGCGTCGGCAGAGCCTCCTGGCCAGCTCACAGCTTTGGGCTTTCCCCCACCAGGGCCTGCCCAGTAAAGTAGGTGGGCAAAGCCGTGGCATGGCCACCCTCAGGGGCAGCACGTGGAACTCAGAAAGGTGAGTCTGCAGGACATGGAGGGCCATCAGGCCAGGCGTCCATCCTCCCGGCGTCCATATTCGCCGCCCCACAGGCCCTGGCTACTGACCTCGGCCCGCGCAGGCAGTTTCCTTCGGGCTGAGTGCTGCAGGGCAGACAGCTCCCAGGCTTGCCCTGGGAAGGAAGCCCAGAAAGGGTCCAGAAGGGACGCGAGTGTTCTCTGGAGGCCCTTGGTCCCATTCTTCAGGGGAGGATGACAAGGTGGCAGAAAGCCAGCCCTAGAGCCCAGGCGCGGAGTGCTCTGCCTACCGAGGAAGCCTCGGGGCAGGTGTCGGGGTGAGCAGCTGAGACCCTCAGGCGCTGTGCATCTGAATGAAGGACAGCACGTCCTCCTTGGACAGCTTGTCCGGGTCCTGGGGCCGCTGGGAGTCATGCACACGGATGCCATCCCCCCACTCCCAGAAGAGCCGGCTGTAGTAGCAGACGCTGGAGAGGAAGAGAAGAGGGCAGAGGCTGTAGGCAGATGCGACAGGCCCCAAAGACCACTGCCTCATGCCGGGCAACAGATAGGGGAGTGTGTCCGAGGCTGGGGAGGTATGCCTGCCCTGACTCCAGTTCAGAGACAACCGAACACCTGGGACTTCTGGTTGTCCAACTAATGGCACCCAAATAGATCTCCCCACAACGACTGAGCTTCCGGGTTTACCCATTTTGGCTGGAGTGAGTAGTATCAGTGTGCTGACAGAAAACAAGGGTTCCTGGCTAATTGCAGGCATGTTAGGGCATGGGCATGGGCTGTGACCCACCACCTGGCAATTGGACACTGGGCAGGCCGTGACATCACACTCCCCCACAGGCTTCCTGCTCAGCCCCAGGCCGGGTAGAGCGGACGCGTCCCGATAGGGATGGAACCTGCCTGGTTCCGTGGAGGCCCTGGGGACACGTCTCAGAAGATGGGGGCCTCGGGGTGGGGGGCCCAGTCTGCAGGCTGGCTACTTACTGAAACGGGGCAATGGAGTCAGCAGGCAGCACATAGGTGGAGTAATTGGTTCTCTTGTTGTAGAAGAATTTCCTATTCAACTTTTTGCTGAATGCCATAGTCCACGGTTCTGAGGGGAGAGGGAAAGGACGCAGTGCCCGGGGCCAGCGCCCCCCTGCAGGGGTGTGCCTACCCTCCACCCCCCCACCCCCTCCAGAGAGCAAGTCTTCACAGCTGACTTCTCAACAGACCCACCCAGTCCAACTACCCTGCCCGTTAGACCATCAGAGGGATCGGGGGTGAAGATGGGGGTGGGGCTTAGAGGAGGGGCTCGAAAGGGCTGCAGACCCATAGGCGAGGCTGACTTTCAGGACCTGTTGCTGTCCACTGAGAAGGCCTACCCTCCACAGTCCGAGCAGGTATCTGCTGGGCTCCCCAGCCTAGCCCAACCACCAAGGCCCGCCAAAGAACGGGTGGCTCAGAAAACTAGGGCACCCCCACTGAACTATCAGCCTGGCTTAGTGGGTGGACACCTTTAGCATGCAACCTGTCGGGGGGCTGGAGGGAGGGTGTCCCTCTCACCCACCATTCACCGTCCGGACGATGTAGAGGCCGGTGGGGACAAAGTGCCGGTCGTCCCGCCCAGTGTAGCTGAGCCTGGGGGTGCCACTGGAGCCCTTGATGATCTTCATCTCCAACCTGGCGCCCCACGCGGGCGTGCACAGGAAAGACAAGCGTGTGCCTGAGACAGAGTGCAAGCGAACCTCGGAACCGCCCGCCCCCCCCGCCTTTGACCCCGGTTCAACAGAGAAAAGTG
Source organism: Nesogale talazaci (assembly GCA_004026705.1). Taxonomy (NCBI): domain Eukaryota; kingdom Metazoa; phylum Chordata; class Mammalia; order Afrosoricida; family Tenrecidae; genus Nesogale; species Nesogale talazaci. Next base: position 5,451 of record PVJH01041583.1, on the reverse strand, counting down.
AGGCACAGGCTTCAGCGAGGTCTCCCTCCGGACCACACCATGAGTCTGCTGGGCACAGTGCCCGGCCCTGGCACGGCTGCTTGGGGGTTCAAAGGTCAGGGACCATGGGTGCGGCTGCTTCTGAGTCTCCAGTCTGCCAGCCCCAGTTCTCCTGTGGCCACGGATGAGTCGGCAGTTGCTGGAGCGCTGGGGCTGCACAGGCGCACCTCGCCCAGGACCAGGATAAGAGGAAGCCAAGCACCTGTGGCCCTCGCCCCTCCAGACTCGACTCCCCGTCAGCACCCGGAGCCAAGTGAAGGTGTTCAGGTGTAGGCGATCATGATGGTTCTAATTGACAGGGTGCCCAGCCAGTACACGGCTGGGCCGGGGGGGGGGGGGGGGGGGGGGGGGGGGGGGGGGGGGGGGGGGGGGGGGGGGGGGGGGGGGGGGGGGGGGGGGGCTGGCTACACTAAGGCCAGTGAGGTCGGGGAGAGGCAGCCTGCCAGGGGTGCTGCACGGCCCCACTCCAACCCATCTCCACAAGCAAGGGCCGAGGCCCGGACACTGCCCACGCTGCCTCCCACCCCGGAGCTATTTGACGGAGTGTCACCTGACAAAAATCTTCTCCATCTCCTCCAGCCGGTACACCTCCTTCACCCTGCAAGCAGAGGGCACGTGTCAGAGGCTCCCATGGTGGGGGTGGGGGGGCACTCCTGTCCAGGCAGCAGCTGACAGTGAGGAGGGAGGGGGTCTGGCCTTGCCTTCGGAGCGTCAGGTTCTTCCCCTGCTACGACCCAGCCCACCAAGGGTGAAGAATTCCAGCCTGCCCCGCCCCCCTCCCATCCCACCCCACCCCAAGACAAGTCTTCGGGGCCAGAGACAGCCTGTGAGCAGAGCAGTAGTTACTGAAGATGAGCAGGAGCAAGAGGACCATAAGTCTGGCAAACACGGATATCCCTGCCCATGTCCCGCCCCCTTCACTGATCGACTTCACCGCCCCTGGAGGCCAAAAAGCCAAGGGCCCAGCTCTTGCCCAGGTCTACCTACCTGAAGCTTACCACAGCCTGACCCCAGTGGGAGCGAGGGGTCCTAACAAGTATGCAGGGCCCAACCCCGCCTCTGGGCTTCCCTGCACATGTCTTTGGGGCTGTCATGGGGAAAGGACTCCAGAGACTGAGCCTGACTGTCATCAACGTCAGGGTCCCTGGAAGCTGTCTTTCAGGACGGGCAGACAGGGCACGTTCAAGTGCAGACAGAAATTGCTTTTGGACTCTCACCAGATGACACCTATCAAATGCATTCCCCACCTTGATTTCACTGCACTGAAGAACCTTCACAAAAAAGTGCAGCCGACTCACTTTAGTCTGATGACTGGGAATCTAGGCCTAAAAGCTCCAAGCAGTGGAGCTAGGCCGCCTTCTGGTCATAGGCTCGACCCTGGGACCTGGGCCGTCTGTTCTCTCTCTGCCCGCCAACCTGGGACTTTCACTCCACCTAACAGGAAAGCCCTGGTCATTCTCCCCAAGCATGAAGTCATCCTTTCCCATTTAAAACTCCCATTCTCTCCATAGTTGTTCTTGCCTGAAAGGGAGGGTGGGGAGCCCAGGGGAAATGATAAGCTGGCCAGACTTGGCGGTGGGTGGTGGTGAGGAGCTGAGAGTGCCTTACATAATAAGGCTGCTCATCTTTGCTGTGGAGGCTCACTGGCTGAGACGGGCAGGGTGCGGAGATGATCTGGGGGTTGAGGGGGCCTACCTAGCACTCCCAAACAAATCACTTCTGGGCCATCTTTGCTCTAAGACCAGCCTTGCTAGGCCCCCAGGGAGAGTTGTGTCTTCCCCACTGAGCCCTAGCATTCCTACTTGTGGGGACAACGGTTGGGGGAGGAGGGTGGGGGAGATGAGAGGCTCACCTGATGGGATTCATGTCAGGCCGACTGGGCTTGGAAACGGCTTTCACAAATTTCTCAGCCAGCTGAATTCTACAATCCAAACAGTGTCTCAGAGAGAGGCCAGGGGACAGCATGCCCCTACCCTGGGCACTGTCCCCTGGGGGCTGCCTAAGGGAGCCCACGCTGGAAACGACAGAGCAGGTGCTCCGTGAAGTAGCACCCATGTCTGCCCCGAGGCCCGGCCTCCCGTCCACCCTCTTCTCGGGGCCTGACCTCTAATGTCACAGTGTCGTGGTTGGTTTTCCTGGACGCCACCTTCCACTGTGCTTAGCGGCCTCCTCTAGACCATCAGTCACCCCGACTGCCTCTGTCTGTCGTTCACCCCATTCCACAGATATGAACTACTGACCTGACTTAAATGGGACCTCCCAAACACAAGCAACATTCTTCAGAGACCCTCTCTTGCCCAACCTTAACAAATAGTCCCTCCAACTCAAACAGCCGTGGCCATAATGAATGCGCTGGGCTCCATGGCAACCAGACCCACCCCACCCTTGCTAACCCCGACGGGCTCGCACCACGTCCACCCTGGCACAGGGAAACTAAAGCCATCCCTGGCCGGAGGGTTGGGTGCACTGAGCTCATGGCCCCCCGCCCGGCTCGGGGCCCCCATCAGACCGCTGGTTGAAGTGCTGCTCCCGCACATCGGTGCCGTTCAGCACGAGCACGTCGAGGATGTGGATGGCGCTGATCTTCCGCTGGGCCTTCCCCTGAAAGGACAGGCGCGCTGCCACCCTGCAGGACACCTCCCGGCCACCACGCGGCACTGGCTTCTTTCCACCCATGGCCTGGGCCAGCGGAGGGACCGGCCCTCCTCTCGCTTGTCTGTGGCCCAGACTAATGTAGTTCCCGAGCAGGGGCGGGGGGAACTGAGGCTCAGGGTGACCAGCCTGGCTTCCCACCCTGTGCCGACTACTCCCAAAGACAGGAGCACACCGCTGTGCTTTGGGGCTGTGCTTCCCAAAGTTCCTGGGAAACAACAAGGAGTCTCTCCCCAAGGGACCCTCGGTCAAGAAAGAAATCAGATCAAGAAAGACAGGCTCCCTCCCCACCCCCACCCCCACAGAGTCCAGAGAAAATGGTTCATAGAGGGAGGCCTCAGGGAAAATACAGAGAAACCCACATCGCCTTCCTCAGCCCAGGCCCTGTCAATCACACCCACAGTGCACCCAGGATCTGGGCCAGGGGTGACAGGGCCGCAGCTCAGGCACAGAACCCCCTCTGACTGACCTCCCCTTTCAGCTCGTGGACAATCTCCACTGAGAGCAGGGTGTCCCGGGGCAGTTCCGTCTTCAGGTCCAGCTTGACCCAACGGTCTGACTGGAGGCCATCCCACGTGTAGATCTGGGACTTCTGCAGGCGGAGAGAAAGGCTCAGGGTGGGCAGAGAGCTGGGCTCTCCGAAAGGTCTCGTAATCAGCAGCTTCACGCTGGCAGGTTTGGGAACGGGTGAGAAGGTCGGGCCAAGATCAGGGACACAGACACTGCTGTCTGTCACTGCCTGCGCCAACGAGCAGAGGTCCCGGCTCGTTCTCTGGGCAGCAATCAGCCGCAGAGCAACAAGGGGCACCATTCTAAAGGCTTAATGAAGCTCACCATGTGGCCAGCAAGAAAGATCCCATGTGGCGTCTGCCTGGGGGTGGGGGGTGGGGGGCAGAGAGCACAAAGGTTGGGGGGTGGGGGGCGAGAAGGATGGAGAGAAAAGCAAGGCAGGCAGGCAGTGCAGGAGGAAGGGGAGGAGGTCCGGTTACACAGAAAGACAAGGCAGAGTTGAGAGGAGGAGCCATAACTCATCAACACAGTAGGTTCGACCTCTGCCTTTTAAAAGCACTTCTCATTTTCCACTCATAGGGACCCGGGAGGAATTTCTGCCAGTCAAGGGCCGGCATGGGGTGGCGGAGTACTGCAAAGAAGTGGCCGCCGGGGCCCACGCCGCACCAGCCTACTGGCCATCCTGCTAGCCCGGGAGGAAAAGGAGCCATGCTGAAACCACTGCCTGGCCCCGCGTGGAATCAAGAAAAAGCGGCGTCAGTGGAAAAAGGCAGGACTGGTCCTTGACAACTCGGCAGAGAAAAGGAAAGGGGGGGCTACTGGAAATCACTTCACTGCGGCGTAAGGCAGGGCCAGTCCCAGCGCCTGGCTGAGAAGGTAGGTGAGAAAGTAGGTGTCCCAGAGAACAGGCACCCCATGTGGCAGGCAGCTGCCTGGGTGCCCACCTCACCAAACGCCGCTGGGCTCAGCCACCCAAGTCGGGCAGGGTGCCAGCTACAGACTTACCCCCAGCCCAAGGAGAAACTTCTGCTGGCTGCCAGACACCATGCAGCGGTAGTCCAGCACCGGGCGGATCTTCTCCAGGGTCTTGGAGGTGAGCAGTGTGGGCTTGTAGCTGAAGGTGTCAATCTCAGTCCCCTGCAGAGAAAAACCTGCTGCGCCGGGGGACGTGACCGGCACTCAGCCTGGGCGCGGCACAGGCAGGTCGGCTGGGGAGGGTTCCGGGCGGGGAGGCACCTGCTCTCTGGTCCTATTCCCCCGTGCCCCTTTTTCCACCTAACCACGCACTAAATGGGGTCTATTTCCATCTCCGTGGAGTGCTCCTCTAGGACCTATTAGGAGAAGCTGGAGAGGAAAGAACACCGAGTCCCCAAGTGCAGATCGATTTGCCAGCGCTCTAAGAAAATGTCACCGGAATATAAAAGCTGCCCCTCCAATAAAACGGGGAGCGCGGACTCCCCAGCACTTCGCTTCAGAGCAGTAAAGTGATCGCGCTTCCCTATTGCGGCAAATGAACACGCGGTTTTCTGAGGCCGCCTTAAATCTCACGCTCCAGTCCCTGACCTCACCCAACCAGCACCACGGCCCCCACTCTGAGCACACGGCCAGCTCCAAGGAGCCCCAGGGCCAAGCTGGATTCAAGGGAGAGGGAAAACAGAGAGCGGAGAACTCCAAGGGCCAGTTCATCAGAAACCGGCAGCAAACCACCCTGCTTGGCTCCCAGCCAAAACTACCCCTCATCCTCTGGCCGTCGCAGGGAGGCGACACAAGCATGTGGCAGGTGAGATCGCCCTAGCGGCTACCTGGTGGGCGCTTGGGGAAGTCCAGCTCCAGCCCCACCACTCCCAACCACACAGCACGCCCTCGGCCCCAGAAGCCAGGTGCAGGCCTGCACAAGTCCTCCATGGGGCAAGACCCTGGGGCTTGCGGGATACTTTCCACACCCCTGGTTACTCTCACCAAACGTACCTGGATGAGCTCAAAGAACTTAGACTTGGGGTCTGAAGACGAAGGGGTCACTCGAGCTTGGTCTGGGATCTGAAACGAGACCACAGAGTGTGCTCATTTTCAAATGCCCTTTTGGCCAGGGCTGTGTGAGCTTATGTGGGCTGGGGCGGGTGACGGCCACCGATCCTGTGGTCCCACCCTTGCTGGTGGGCGCCTTGCTGGTCAGTGTTACTACACAATGGGGCCTGTCCTTCCCGAGTCCTTGTACTTTCTGACTCAGCTGCAGGGCCACGCGAGCAGGGA
>PVJH01041582.1:0-14869 GCA_004026705.1 Nesogale talazaci | reverse complement strand
AGGGGTGGAGGGAAGGAAGGAGGGAAACAGAAGAAGAGAGGGAAGAAAGCAAGCAAGAAAAGTGTTCCTCCCTGAACACCCCCATCCCCCACCCGGGTGCTGCCCATCGCTGGATTTCCTCAGTGGTTGTAAAGGGAGTTTATGGTTGCTGCCTTTTATAGAAACTGCAGTATCGTCTACGTACACCAGAACCCCATGTCTTCCTTTGGGAAGGTCAGAAAGGGTTCTTTCCAAAGTCACTGTTGATATCCTAATCACCCTTGAAGAATCCTAGCCAGTCCTCTTAGTTCATAAAACTGCCCAGGGTTTGGTCCTCTCTGTGGCGAAGCTTTGAACCTTCTTTTCCGCAACACACATTATCCAGCATCTCTCATGTGGCTCTGCAGATGAAGGGATAGATGAAAGGTTAAACCCTGACCTCTAGGTAAGGAGGCAGCATGTCAATAAACAGTGCTCTCTATCAGAGACCCCATCAAGATGCTGTGGGGCTGTCAGAAACTATTTCCTCTATCGGGGGGGGGGGGGGCGCCCAGGCATGGCTTTCCCAACAAGTAGTGACAGTTGAGATAAGAAGTGGAGAAAAAGCGTCCAGTGGAGAAGGGGTCATGGAGGTGACACACTCCCGTGGCAGGCACAGCATGTTCAGGTGCACAGAGTGTGAGACCACAGACACAGGGTAAGTCCCGGGGGAGGTCTGGACGCAGCCTGAGGGCAGGACAGTGTGGGGATTACAAGGGAAGCCTCTAGGAGACCATAATAGCATGCCGAGGATGTTTGACAACGATCCTAAAGGCAACAAGGCAAACCATGAGATATGAAGTCAAGGTGCAGGTTGGCTCAGTCTCTTTTAGGAAACGCGCCCTCGTGGTAAAAATGAGAGATGACTCGTACAGAATCTGTTAGAGTCAGGAAGATGGGCCAACAGGAGACAAGGCGAGCTGTGAGGTCACAGGGCGAAGAGAAACTACACATGTTTAAGGTGGAGACCTGAGGCCACTCCTAGAGTGAACAACTTGGAAGGGGGAAGCAGAGGGAGCCTTCCAGCATCGCTTCTAGGTCCCTGATTGGGCTCCCACACTCAAGCCAGAAAGGTTCACGATGAAGGCAGCATAGCAGGGAGGCTCTTTGCCTGTCCTGTGGCTGCACCTTCTTTTCCGTCCTTGGAAGAATCAGGAGTTGGTGGAGGCAAGGGCCCCGGAGGTCCGCTCATCAATTCTCTTCCTTCTTCAGAAGACCTCCCTGCCCATACTGCACTCTTTCTCAAGACAACGCCTCACATTCACAGCCCCTCTGCCCGCCCAGTTCTGGTCTTAGCCTCCTGTTCTCTCACCAACTTCCCTCTGGCTAGGTGATTCCGCGCGCATCCCACACTTTGGCAGAAACAACGCCAAAGCCTTGTGCTCTTGCGAAAGCTGTGGAACACCACTTCCAATGCTTGTCAGACAACTCGCACACTGTCCTGCAAACCCAGACCTGCAAACCCAGTCCAGAAGGAACCAGCCACTCCTGCCCACCTCCCTTCCACGCAAGGCACTGCTGCTCACACCTGCTCCCTTCATGCCCACTCGAAGCCTGGAAATCACCTTGGCTGGTTATGGCTCCGAAGAGGGTCATGTGAACTTCTGCCTCGATTCTCATCCAATCTCATTTCAGCAGTTGTGTATATCCCCGGCCACTTCAAGAACAATTGCAAGATGTGCTTCTACATGTCAGGCGAGGGAAGTGGCGAGACCCAACAGGGTCAGAGTTGGGGCCTTGGAGGTTTCTCTAGCCTGTTGTGTGTTTGACACCTAAGAGCCCTCAGAGGTGTCCTGGTGCTGTATTGATTATGTGTTTGGGCTCTGAACCACAAGGTCAGCAGTTCAAAGCCACCCCAAAGGAGAAGCAGGAGTCTTTCTCCTCCCCTAAGGAGTTTCAGTCTTGGAAATCCTCAGGGGCAGTTCTATCCTGTCTGACTGGGTTGCTAAGAGTAGTCAGTAGTAGTGGCTGTTGTTGCTGCTGTTGGACATCTTGTGCAGAACTTTAACCTTTCCCATTCCATTTCCTTCATCTGTACAATGGAGTTACAATTATTCATTGAAACCTATATATTATGTAGTGAAACCTATAGCCTACCAGTGTGATGACAACATTTTAAAATTAAAATGGAACTTGCTTCTAATCCAACTTCTTTAGAGTTTAAGTAGTCTTTCCTCCCTGCATGGGCATTTGGGCCTCTTCCCTTGGAAAGTCACCTGTGTCCTCAAGGCCATGTAGCTGAGCATGTGTGGTCCCCGGTCTTGTAGAAACCCCTTTCAGGGATGAAGTCCTGGTACCCCTCATCTTGACGATGAATGGTGTTTTCACTTCATGGTGTGAGGGGGAGACCCCCAAGGCTGGATGGGAGAAGGGCAGGAATATCTTATCCACCACTCCTGATGAGCACCAAATGCACTTCAATATCATCCACCGAGAACGGCCATACGTGTACCGCATACACACATCTCACCAAGATGGCAGTAGTGACGTTACCATACATTAGCAAATTAAAACTCCAGCTGGATCATTAAGATTCTTTGTGAAAAAAAAAAATCTGGCCTTGGCTAAATTCCAGATGAATTATGAATCCCTGCATCCCAACAAAAGACTCGTCCACACCACCATGCAATGCAGGCCCCTCATCCCTGTCTGGCTTCTAGGTCCCATGACTTCCATCAGAGAAGGCCTGCTGGAGCACGCATGCACTGTGTTTCAAATGGAGATTTCATGTAAGCTTATTTTGATAAGGACTCTGAGAGAGGCTGCTCTGCTTTTTATCTATGCAAACTGGAAATAAAGTAGGCACCCTGCCAGCTCCCTGACAGCAGGCCAGGCCCGGGCTGCCACGGGTGACGCATACAATGACATCTAAGGGGTCCAGAGAAGAACCCTGACTAATGGCTTTTGGATTCCTTGTGACCTCTGATCCTCAGTGACTTTGACCAAAATAAATGCCCTAATTTCAAGAAACTACATCCAGCACGTGAATGCTCTCGAGTGAAAGAATTTACCTGCTAAGCAATGATTAATAGGTTTGTGCTGCTTACAATAATTCCTTGGATCTTAATCAAAGTGGAGAGAAGGCACTTTTTTGATGTTTCCTTTTGCAAAGCAATTTCCCTTCCAGGATGCTGTGGAAATTGGAGAGTGCCGGTGTCCATGGCAGGGAAGGTGGAGGAGGTGGTGAAAACATGTGGGGGTCTCATGAGGCAGAAAGACAATTGACAGAGTAGGACCAGGACACATAAGTAATACCAGGACTGTTCTCCCTCAACCAAAGATATCGCTTCTGTCATTCATGATTCTATGACCTTCTTACTGGTAAAGGCTCTCCCATCCGCCAAGCCAGGGCAGGAATTTGGGATCTCCTAAACCCCCCCCACCCCCCACCCCCCACACACACACCCTGCTTGTTACTCCCTGGTGACACCCATCACCACGTCAGCAGAGCACTGAAGCTAGGTGGGGGCATGGGACAAGGTTCTGTGTCATCATCCTTCAGCATGCTCACCTGAGCACACACATTGTTGCTCAGCCCAAAGAAACAGTCTGGATTTCTGTGGAGTCCTTGATCCATCAGAAGCTTTCTTGTAAGAGAAACCCAAAGAAATGTATTTGATACGTAAAAGGAAGTCCTTATATAATGGAAAAGCTTGAGGGTTGGCAGAAGAAAGACAAAATACAAGGACAGAAGACAACTAACATGATTTCTAAAAGTCAGGAGTTGGAGAGGGACTTCTAACAATATCTAGGTTGATACAGAGCATGCCAAAGTCTTCGTGGATCACCAAAGCCTGGTGAGAATGAGGTACCTGGCCTGGGGACTCCGGACCACAGTATCGGTGTGCCCTGAGGCGAATGGCCACCACACCCCAGTCCACAAAGGAAAGGTCCAATGTCAGATTTTAGTGAGTAGGGTTGGAGTCTTCAAAGTGTGCCAGTGTCCATCTGAGGAAGAACTATTGGCCCATCCAGAGCCAAGACGAGTGAAGGAAACCAAAGACACTTGGAAATAATCAGTTTGATGGACTGACCGACCCCACACACCACACCATGGCCTCCGTGACCCCATCATCTGGAGACCAGAAGCATTAAATGATGCCTGGCATGGACTCCTGACCGTTTTCATCAGAATCACCAGACCAGGGGACATCAGAAAGTCTGGGACGGGACAATCATGAAAAGTTTCCAGGAACTTCTAAAGCACCTGCCTTCTTGATGATACAGACTCATGGAATCTAGAGGGATGATGGCCCTTTGTCACCCTTCATGATTGGACCTGAACTCACCCCATCCCCTGCTCACAACTTTCAGCCAAACACTAGACAGGCGTACAGGGCAGACCCCAGCTCCTGGGAGGAAGGGACTCCTTAGAACACTCAGTCCAGTAAGATCAAAAGGGCAGCGCTTGCCCAGGGATAAAGCTGGGAAGGCAGGAATGGATTGGGAAGAAGGGTGTTTGAATGTGGTCAATACTGGGGCGTGTGTGTGCAAGTGCGCATGCGCTGGGACTGTGATCCATGTGACACAAAAAAGTGTGTGTGAATTGTTGGCTAGAAGACCCTGTAGAATGGTCCCACTCTTCTTGCCATGATGGAACTATTGAACAGTCTGACACGTGGATGAATGCCAGTAAAACTGTCAAAGAGAAAGAAAACTCATGTGCTCTGCACACTTTCAAATCACAGCAGAAAGTTTAAGATAAGTAGGAAGTTTCAGCTTATAGATATGTTTCAGAAATAAGTATGTATGTCTGTGTGTCAGTGTTTTGTGTGTACGCATGTAAATGAAAGATGGGAAAACAATCATTTCCTTTCTTGTTTCAAGCTTGTCATTTTCTGTCCCTTCTGTCTGTGAACAATAAGCATCGGTAGCACCTGGGAACCGACTAGAAATGCAGATGCTCTGTGCAGACACAGACCTACTGAATCAGACTCTGCATGGGGGGGGAGGGGGAGACCCATAATCCAAATGCATGTGAATGTTCAAGAAACACTGCTCAGCAGAAGAAAAAAACCCACCGAAATTTTAAAGTCATTTTCATTTTCTGGTTTTCCTTAAACATGGTAGCCTCGCTCATTTGTGCTTCAGTGGCATCTCCTGAGTTACAGATGGTGAAATACGGCATGAAAATAGAGTCCAAAGAAAACATCTTTGATTTCACTCTCCACCCCTTGATCATGGTGACCATACGATCTTCCCAGTAATTGGCTTTATCCAAATATCACCTTCCAAAAGCCAGACAGGGGCCACGCCTGCTTCGTCAGGAGTAAAGAAGGGTGTTGACCAAGTGCAGTTAAAGTTCAAACAACACACACAAGTGGAACGAGACCCTTGCAACTAGTACTCTCTTTCATTCCAACTAAAGTCAAGCTCCACACCAGTTGCTACGACCCTACTCTAGCCTTTCTTTGTTTGTTGGCTAGGAAAACCTGCCTTGGTTCCTGACACCGGTCGTCAGGTGTGCTGTACATGTTTTAATCTTCTTCCTGTGCCCAGTAGCCAACAAACCGACACACAACTATGGCCATGCGTCGCTACGTGTTGGAAGTGACTTTGGGAGATGCAAACAAGGGGCGGGAAGATGAACACGCTGTGGTGCTCCCAAAAGGTCCCTCTCCATGTTCTTGGAGGTCAAAGCCCGCCCCTCATGGCATCGGAACAGCCTTGAAGTTCGACACACTGGGGCAATCCACCGAAACGACTTGTTACCCGGGTTGGTTCAAATGTAAGATACAGCATTTGCCATTCTAGAGATGAAATGAATTGTCCTATCGCCTTTGAACGGTAGTCTACAGATTTTTTTTTTCTAAAGCCTCCAAGAACAGCGACCCTTTAATTAAATTAAATCTGGTTTTCACATAGTGTTATTGAGCATATTCCCCTCATGATACATGTCAGCTCCATATACATCATCTTCACATTCCAACTATAGTCTGATGAAGATGTTTCCATGTGGGAACACTCACAATGGATTTATGGAGCTATTGCAACCACGAAGCAACTAATCTTCCAGCCCAAACATTACACATAAGAACAACCTAATGGAAACATATAAATTCCACATATACTTAAAAATATTATTGTCTGTAATTTAATAGAGCAGAATGTTCCTAAGCCTATAACCTTGCATGCCGAAGCAGTTTCTCAAGCATTAATACTTAAATGGGTCATAGGCACCACATCTGTCATTCTGTCCTAAAGTCTATGAGGCAAAACCAAGACTACGCTGGCCTATTGATTTTTCTAGCATTTGCTTTAATTTACTTAACCATTGAGAAATCCATCAGTACATAAAGGGCAACTGTCCATTACTGCCTTCACAGACATTCCTTTCCCTCCGTTTTTTTTTTTTTTTTTTTGGTAAATATTTCCCTTAAATTGCTATGTGTTTACAGTGTGAAAACGAATTAGGAAACTGCTCACACCTGTTTCTGTTCAGTAACTGCCGCACTGAGGTATATGTAACGTGCTTAAAGATAGAATAAATATCTAGACATTATTACATCTGTGTGCAAAGGGTGGTAAATTAGATCCTAATTACATTAACAGGGATTCTGCCTCCCAGCTTAAATTTTACATGAGCACTCTGCAAAAATTCAAAAGCTGTGCTGTGGTTTCTTTATGAGTTGGTGATTACAGCGACTTCCTATGTGGTCACTAAATATTCTGTTTACAAATAAATGAAGAAGCTTTGAGCCAACTTGCCAAGGTAATGATCTATTTTTTTTGTTTCCCTCCCCCTCCCCCTTTCCCACTAACCCTCACCACATAAGCACAGCAACAATCAGGAGCCTGGGCTTCATCTAATTACTCCATCACATAATTTCACAAATTGCCTTGTCACTGGGGAGCCAAGTGCCAAACACACTCACAGTGGGATTGCAGGCGGCAGCTTTCGTGGACTACTCACTCCTTGTTCAATTAAACAAGAAAACACCCGTTTCTGAGAGAAGTCAGAAAGGAGGCCTGCACCCAAGTGGCGGAGGTTGCCCTGAGCACCACAGACATCGGTGCCACCAACCATCTGCCTGAAGCAGAGGGGGGAGGGCCCTTCTGAGTGCAGGGTAGCTACTACCACAGGCCCTAACCCGAGGACTATGAGGAAACGGGCTCCTCTACCAGGCAGTCAACTTCATCGTGCAGCGACAGGAAGCCTGAGCATGCAGCATAGGGTTAAAAAAAAAAGGCATTGGGTGAGGCCCGCTTCCACCCTTTGGCCATTGCGCGATAGGCAAGACCTGGCCATGTGCGCATGCATCCATTTGTATCAGCTAGGTGACCGCTTACTCTCGGGAGGCATTTCTAGTGGAAGACTATTTATAGCATCATGTTGCACTCCTACTCGGGCTGGAAAAAGGGATCCAAATTCCACGCGATGGGCCCCGGATCAACTGGGTGGCAGCGAGCTCAGCTTTGACCGGTTCTCCCCCAGAAAGATCATCAATCAGGGGCTGCCGACACGCAGGGTTTTCCTTTTCCGCCTGCAGGCCTTGCCTGTTTCCGAAACCCACCCCGATGAGGGAGGTGCCCCTTTGCACCGCGGACGTGGGTGGAAGGAACAGCGCACGCTGGGGGACATGACTAGGGAGAGTGAACCCGAGGTTACGCTCCTGGAAGCTGACATTTTTATATCAACAACTAAACACAGTCACTGGTAATTAAAGGTATGGCTGTGCAGCACCAGGGAGCCGGTAGGGTCAGGTAGCATTTTACATCACAAACCAGCCTTTTATGCATGTAGATCTGGCGGCACTATCTGTGCGGGGAGGAGACATTAGCAGCAGCTGTCTCTCTGCTTTTACACTGAAAATTCTATTCAGACAGACAGGTGGAGTAATTTAAAAGCCAACGTGGTGCAATTTCCATGTGACTAATGCCACTGCCTACGAAAATGCCACCATTACCTCTGTTTATGGAAACATTACTAAAATTGCATTTTATTCATAAGAATTTTAGGATTCTGGTTATTACTGGCTTTAAAATGATCAGACCTCAGTGTCATACCCCAGAGCTGTGGCTTTAATTCTCTGGGGTTTAGCAGTCTTCTTTGCTGGGGAACGACCATTGGATTGTAGTTTCAAGAGTAATCGGGGCTGTATGAGCAGTTTCTTTTATCTCCATAAAGCAAATTGAAGACATATCTCTTTGGCACCCCAGTCACATGACCAGGAGAGAGAGGGGAATGGATAAAGTCTTCAAGGAGGCAGATTCTGTGTTAGAAGGTTTAGTAGGATTTGAGTGAGGCAAGAAGAGCCTGTACTCCAACCCCCTATCGTACATCGTTAAAAATAGACCTCGGGAGAGGTGGGCATATATCCATCAAAAAGGGGCAGCAGCTAAACAGGGTTGAACATCTGAACACTCTAGCCTTGCTGAAATTATGACAACTGTCACAAAATATCAATGCATCACAACCTATTGAAAGGGAAGCTGTGGGGACATGGGAGTGGGATCCAGATGGGAACGTGGTATCCTTGACCTTCCGTGACTTGATACCTTTCTTTGCTTTGCAATATGAAGTTTTATGCCCAGGCGCTCTGGCCCATAATTTCATCTTAAAAGCAAAACGGAATTAGCTAGCTTGTGGAGTGAGATTACAAGTCTACTTTTTAATCACACCCACGTGATCACATGGGTTCTGGCTATAGAAGCAACACGGTGGCAAGCACATGGGATTTCAAGTTAGGAATCATGGGTGGAGATCAGCCAGCCCTGAGATTCCTGACTTTGAGGAAAACCATTTAACTTCTCCAAATGTCACGTTTCCATCCTGCCCGCCCCCCTCCCTGGATCGCTTTGGAAATCTAGTGCTTGTGAAAATATCAGCATAGGAGGCATCGTAGACATGCATGTTCATATCTTCTTGAACCACTTGACCTTCTTAATTTTATTCTTAATTTCTCTTCCAATGTTAACAGGGTGGAGAAATAGCAATGTGATTAGTAGCTTGGTAAAGATCACAATGGCTGGGTAGGAGTTAATATCATTGTACTGCTCAAAGGAATACCGTTGTTTTTGTGAAGATTGCCCCCTCTGTAGTTTTGGCAATGGACTTTCCATTAAATATGAAGTAAGACTTCATCTTAAATGGTAAAAACCGTTATAGGAGTGATCTCACTCCTTGGTCTGTGGTATGATGAAGCTTCATGTTGACAGAGGTGGCTTTCTGACCCAGGGACGAGCTAGCACATCCAGTGCTCAGAAGTCATTCCTGTCATGGGACAAGGTAGCGGTGGCCACGTGTGGGTTCTGCAGGGTGATAGCAACAAAGTCCATGTGAAAATAGATTTTGAAAGCCCACTACCCTGTGTTAAAATATCTAACAGGTTACATTCGCAAACTTGCAGCCTGTTGCACTTTTTATTTCTGAAGGAAGAACCCCTGTTGGATGTTCAAATTGAAATGAACACCAATCTAACTCTATTTCAGAATATTTAGAATAACGCATTATAAAACCAAGTATGTTTTTCTCACTATATGCCAAGTAATGTGGGAGTGATAGTAACTATACGTGAAGTTATTGTAGGGCTACTTTTGCATCATAGGAGGGCTGGTGACACGGTGGGTTGTTGGGCTGTTAAGCCCAAGGTTCAAAGCCACCAGCCACATCTTGAACAAAAGATGAGGCTTGCTGTTCTCATAAAGAATTTCAGTATTGTTCTAACCTGTCCTTTATGGCCGTCATATACCAGAACTCATTCGATGGCAGCAAGTTTGGGTTACTCGTCATAGTATTCAAAGATGCATTTCATATGGAAACCCATATTCAAAGTGTGATGGCCGAGTCATTATAGCAATAGCAAGGAAAAACAAAAGCTAAAAGATCCTTCAAATATTAGAAGAAGGCATGATGGAGCCCTCTCTCGGATCTTCCTCTGCTCCTAGAATCTCTTTCCCGGATCACTGAGATATAAGTAACTTCTTGGGACCTGTTTCTTGCTCTTGAGGGGAACAAGAAAGCCACTAAAGCAACTTTACCAAATCAAAGTAGGCAACTTTACCAGGTTCTCCAAATGCAGGCAGTGTGAGAGCCCCAGCACCCTTGTTGGTGGCCATCCATTTGATGTGTATGTACAAAATATCACCATTGCCTTGGAGCATCAGTAAAGGAACTTTTGCTCCTTCTCTTCACTCAGTTTACAGCAGGAAGACTTTGATCAGGGCCAAGGTTTTGTCTCTGGACTACTATATTATTGTCTCCTGTCCTTGACTGCCCTCTAGGATGGGCCTTTATTGGCAGAAACAGAAAATGTAGAGCCCAACAGATAATCATTGAGGAGATTCAAGCTGACCTGGACTGGTAGGTTCATTGAGATGTGTTCTACAGGCCAACCCCCAAGTCTGAGGGTCCATGCATACACCCTCCCATATTCTATCATAGGAAAGACAGATATGATGAGGGTGATTTCATTTGGGTCAACGACATATAAATGTACTTCCACTGGCGAAACAATGAACCAGAGTAGAAAACAAATGAGCAAGCCAAAAAGCACTGAAATTCTCTTTCCTTCTCTCTCTCTCTTTCTCTCTCTCTCTCAAATAACCACTTGTGTTTCTCTCCACCAGTCAGTCCCTCCTACTTTCAGATGAATTATCATCACTGGAAACCTTAGACCCCAGGAAAGTAAAGATCCACACTTACATAAACTTCTTAAAAGTTGATCTGAGTTACTTAAAATGCAAAACAGCACCCATACTCACATACAAACAAGGTATGTGACCGTTACATAATCTGTCAACCTGAGTGAAGGGATGGAGTCTAGCCTGTCAATCAGGTCATAGCCAATCAGGCCACTGTGTGGGCATGGCCTTCTCCTGAGGATTTTGGGTATCCATGTTTTTCTTCTGAGAGGCACACTCTCTGTGCTTCACCTTCCTGTTGACGAGCCACATGGAAGTCTAACTGGTGCTAACCAGAGCCCTGGAGATGGTTCCACTGCCACTGGATCCACAAGATTTCCCACCTGTGGGAGTGACCTTCCTACATTCACCATCATTGCATGTCTCACATGAGACTGAAGAGAAATTTATAGACTGGGATGGGACTTATGGGCTAATATCAGACTAAGGCACTTGATCTGGACTGGGCCGAAATATACAATTACTCTTTGATACAAAACTCTCTCTTACACACATGAGTGTCTCTGGATTTGTTTCCCTAGTCAACCTGGCATAACACTGGTGATCGTCCAATTTTAAGTGAAGAGAAAGCAGCTGCATCGTCATTGACCAGGTTTGATGTTTTATCTCCAAAAATATATCATCGCTAATAGAAATAAAAAGGAGACACAATATTGATATAGCCTTTGAAGCATAAATGGCTGGCAAGTGTTCAAATAGTTTCGTGCATCAGCAGCCATCAACTTAATAAATTGTGCTTGTCTGGGCACTTTTGATTCCAGCTTCATCTTTTATTTAGTAAGCCCAATGAAGACTATCTCCCCCAAACAAAAAAAATAGCGAATTTTTAACTTGACCTTGAAAACAAAAGGAACATTTTTTTTTTTTTTACTAAGTTGACCAATCACTAACCAGACTCGGTAAAAGTCCCTTGGCGAAGGCCCCAAGCATTGGGGAAATGAATCAACCATGGGGCAGAGCAACGTGCAGCCCTTGTCACCTCCTCGGAGGATCTGGAGCCCCAATCAGACCTCATTTGCCTGTGAGGCTTCTGTACCTGGGTAAGCCTGCGAGCTTCAAGCTGGACTTTTGTTTTCACTTTGGTGTTTCCCCCTCTGTCTCCTCATCTGTAATCACCCCGGGTCAGAGGTGCATAACTGGCAGTGGGGAAGAAAGGCCGGAGCAGAGAAAGGAGGTGTGGGGAGCCCTGGGAGAGAGAGCACTCCACCAGGTCACTAATGGCCTCTGGGGCAACAACTTGCAGGACTGGCTGACGCTCGCCTTTGATCTTCTAATTCGCCATGATCATTAGCATTAACTCTGATTCTTCTGGGTGAAGAATTCCAGCTGTAGTCTTTTCAGTGTACCTGACCTAAGAAAATCCAGCCCCCAGCCCATTAGGATTTCAGTAACCAGCTCGGAGAAAGAAAAAGGCAGTTGCCCCAGAATTGAGAAGCCCTCCACTTCATGATTCAAACAGTTTGTAGAAGGTGTATCACAGACGAAGGAGGGCATTCCACCCTGCTCCTGGCAATTCAATCACCTCGTCCGCATCCCTGGACACAGAGAAGTCTTGGTTGGGTTAACAACAACAACAACAACAGACAACAAGAATAAAGAGCCAGGGTTCTAGCTCATCGAAGTTGAAATAAGGTAACTCTGAAGCAGCAGCACTCTTTCAAAACAAAATGAGAGGAATCTGTGGTTGAAGCCCGGGTAGATTTCAGCAAAGTCTACCTCTTGACCCCTGCCATGATCAAACCTTATGAAATCGAATGGCAACTCCTACCTATAAAGGAACAGGCAGACACATAGAGATATTCCTCTCAGATATATGAGATATTGTTCTTAGACATATCAAAGAGCACTAGCTACATAGATATTGATATATGTATATCTACATGTATATATATATAAATTTTCAAGGATCTTAATTTAATAACTGCAGATAACAGGTAGGGAGAAGACATGAAAGGTACCTGCCAGCACCACAAACACGCCTCCTTGGCCCAGGCACGTGAACATGAAGGTCGGTTTGGACAAGCCTGAGGGAAAGACTTTCTCAAAAACAAGAGTGTGCAAAGCTGAGCTGTCCTGCCCTACCACCTTCTGAGGGCTAACGTGAGCAGAGGCTGCCAGGCCAACTGTAGCTGAGGCCCTGTCCGAGCTGGCAGAGTGGAAAGGAGAAGGCCAGAAAGAGCAGCAGAAACAAAAGTGGGGGGGGGGGGGCAGGGGCTTCCACAACCTTCCCAGGTCTGTCTTTTGATCTTTCACCTGCCTTGATCAACAGCACGGATTATTTGGATACCAATTAGAGGGAGAACATTCCTTGTAATAAAAGGTTATAGTAATAATGTTTAGATAGCTAATTCTTCCCCAAATTGCAAGCAGAGACATGGCACGAAGATATCTCCAACAGATCTTGTTACCAAAAGCAAAACCAATGAAATAACATCTGTTTCTTCTAGAGCATTCAATTCCCAATTCAATTCCATTTACTCCATCCTTAGAGTGGAGGACCCGCAGGGCACTTTTCATCTAATAGTGTTTCTATGGAAACGCCATTCTCAACCTGGAAAATTCTACAACCCCTCACATTGGCTTTATCCACAACGAGGGGAAAGTCTCGTAAATCAGAACGAGAGACATAAATTTGGCCACCCATCACCCCCCCCAAAAAATATTTCCCAGACTGCAAGTTCACAAACAAACAAGCTCATTGGCAAATGTGTGTTTCTGGCTTAGAAATAAAGTTGGTCTCCACAGCAAGGCTTAGCCCAGTGGGAGCCTCATCATCAGTGAAAGGAGGGGGAGTCAGTCCGAAGAATGTGCAGGGAAATCAGTTCACCTTGGGGAACACCTCCCCGGAGGGGCTCAAGCCCAGTGTGTTGTCCTTGACAGTTTGCTTCACCTGGGTCTATAGGGGGGAGCTTAACTACTTAAACTCTCTCTAACTTTCAGGTTTCCCGGGACCCAGCACCTCCAAGCAGGAAAACACACTGGCTGCCTGTTTTAAACCAGAGCCGCGTCAACCGCGTTTCCCTTTAGA
Organism: Nesogale talazaci; assembly: GCA_004026705.1. NCBI lineage: Eukaryota > Metazoa > Chordata > Mammalia > Afrosoricida > Tenrecidae > Nesogale > Nesogale talazaci. The sequence continues at coordinate 1,179 of PVJH01041582.1, read as the reverse complement.
TTCTGTAATACAGCAACACGTTAGGGTACGGAAGCAAAAAAAGGGAAAGACCCTTGTTTTTACCTCGGGCATTGTCTTTATACTCTTTGCTTGCTTTCAGTGAGCCCTGGGGCCTAAACTTGTGGAATCCAAGCCAAACCCATTGCCTCGAAGTTGAGCTCCTCGATTTTGCATCTCTGGAAGAGTGAGGTTAAGGGCCCCATGAGATTCTCAAGGCTGTCTATCTTTATGGGTGGAGCGTGCTACAACTGTCTCCTGAAGAGCGGCTTCAAACTTCCGGCCTTGACCTTTTGCTTAATCCCTGCACTATGGTTTTTGAATCCTACGTAGCAAAAGAGTTCGTCCTATGCAGAGTGCAACCTGCTTGGGCACTGTGACAGTGGTACTGTTACGCATGACAGGAATCGTACTACCTACGGCCTACATGATGCTCCCCTTTGATCTTCAAGTTCAAGGTTAGGTTTCAAGAAAGACAAATACACGTTGGGCACAGTAGACCTGCCCCTGGTGAGTTTCTGAGATTGTAACTCTTTTCCCGGGGAGGGGAGAAAGTTCTGCCTCACTCCTGAGGGAGGGCTAGTGGATTTGAGCTACTGATCTCGTGTCCTTAGTGGTCCAGCACATAACCACGATGCCTCCAGGTTGTTTACAATGGGAAGGCGCCCTCAAGAAAGAAAAAGAAACCTTAATATGGCTTTTGTCCCTGAACGGTTTAACAATGGTTACAAAATGACTCACACTCAAATGCTAAGTACTTTCTTATTATTTACAATCATTTATCTTTGGGCAAATGCAAACGTTTTCTATTATTAGCTGTTTCTGTATTCTTCCTACTTCTCTCTCTCTTCTCTCCATAAATGTCCATCACTCTCTCCGTTCCAGGAGGTGGGGGTTTTGTTGCTGTTTTCTTTTTGTTGTTGTTGGGGGGGAGTTTTGTCCCTTAATTGTTTTTTTTTTTTCAATGATTTTACTGGGGACTCTTACAACTCTTATAACATTCCATACATCATTTGTATCAAGCACATTTGTACACAAGTTGCCATCTTCATTTTCCAAATATGTTCTACTTGAGCCCTTGGTATAGCTCCTATTTCCCCCTCCTTTTTAAAAAATAAATCATTTTATTGGGGGCTCATACAACTCCCATCATGATCAATACCTACATCAATTTTTTTTAAG
>PVJH01041581.1:0-14794 GCA_004026705.1 Nesogale talazaci | reverse complement strand
CCAGACTTGTGCCCAAGGTCCTCGAAACAGAGTTGGATGTGAGGAAAATGATCGAAGCTAAGTGCCAACTGCCAGCCGGCAGTTCTGATGCCCTTTCAAGGAGAGGAACTCTGTCTCTTGGGGATTTTCTCACATCGCTGACTCCATTTCAAGCATAAATGCCTTTGGCATGAGCAAAAATCGAACTCTCCACTTACTGCTGCCCCCCCCCCCCCCCCCAAATTAAAGCTTCTCTGGGGTCTATATGGGGATACTTCAAAATTAAAAGACATGGTGAAAAAAATGAAAAGACGTGAGGCATTCTCAGTAAACTTTTTGAAACCTCCGTGTGTGTTAGAGAAAATGATGTACTATGTCCCAAGTCTTTGGGTGGTGGAAACAGCTAAGTGCTTGAAGACCAACCCACTTAGAAGGACCTCAGGGGGAAAAGAGATTGGGCACCTGCCTCTGAAAACAGAAGCTTGGACCATCCTGTGGAGTGGCATTTACTCCTGCTGTGGTGTCACGCCATGAGTCAGTTCTAACTGAACAGCACCAGCAACTAGCTACAAAGTAGGCTGTGAATTTTAAGTTTCATGGTCTTCATCCTGGTGCTAGATCACACAGTGATGTGGAAATACCGACAATTAAAAAGAATGTGCGGGGCTGAGCCTCGGTGGCGTAGTGGTTGTGCGCGGGACTGCGGCCCACTGGGACGGAGGTTCAATTCCAGCAGTGGGGCTGGGCCTCCTACTCCCACCACCGGAGAGCAGTGATGCCCCCCCAATAAAAAAAAACAAACGCAAAAAGAATGTTCAGATGTTGATGAATATGGTGGTTGTCCACAGTGGTAGACACACTCAAGTGTCTCAGTATATGTAACTTCTTTTGTACCCAACCATCAAACCACCAGGCCCTTAAAGAAAAGTTTGAATATTTTGTGTACTGTCTTAGGCCAGGTTGACTAGAGAAACAAATCCACTGACACACACATACGTAAAAGCAGCTTTATATCAAGAAGTAATTCTGTATCAACGTAACATCCCAGCCCAGTCCAAATCTAGCCCATCAGTCTAAGACTAGTTCACATGTTCTCATCAGACTCATGCAGCCACACGCAATGATGCGGATTTCAGGAAGGTCACAGGCCATTGGGTGCAGACTTGTTTGGATCCAAAGGTGGTGGTCCTGGCAGGTCTCAGAGTGGTGAAGCGATAGACAGAAGAGCCGCCTCCAGAGAGCTATGTATAACAGTTGTACCTCCAAAAAAGGTCTTTTTTGCTTTCCCAACTGACAGGGATAAATTCCACCCAAATCTTACAGATGCCACGTTGACATACACACAAATAGCTACCACATGCATGATCTTGATCTGCGAATTGCTTATTTAGAATCAAAACCGTTTTCCCTTCAATGTAGGGAGATGGCAATGGTCTTGCTTTCGATAGCTCGTGCAGACTTAATTTATGTTGTGTTTTACCTCTGTAGTTCCCAATATTCATTGCAGTGGCCATGCAAAACACACAGGTGAATTTCACCACTAAAAGGGTCTTTAAGGGGCAGAGCCCTGATGGTGTAGTGGTTGTCCGTGGTACTGTGGCCCGCTGGCTTGGCGGTTCAAATCCAGCAGCTCTCCAGGAGCAAGGTTGGGCCTCCTACTCCCACCAGAGGGCAGTGATGCCCCCCACCAAACAAAACAAAAACAAACAAAAGGGTTTTTAAGATGGATTCAATAAATGGTAATGCCAGTGAGGAATGCTCACAGTAGTTGTTTACTAGGGCTTGTTAAAAAGTTTCAGATTTGCTAAGAAATGCCCAAAGGGGCATGCCATTCTGCTGTAAACCTCAAGCTGAAGGCATTCACCTCCAGCTCCCTGCATTAGTGCCCAGAGGTGCACTTCAGTATCTGAAGGCTCTGGCATCAAACCCAACTTCCCCAATGAGGTGCTAAGAAGGCAGCCTACTCTTCAAGCCAGCTTCCTGCCCTAAAACCCCCACTTGCCCAGTTGGTTGGGGATGTCCTCCACTCTGTTCCATGCTCTGGTGCCCAGTTTTGTTCCTCTGATGTTGTAGCTGTCTTTGGAGAGAGGAGGCCTCTCAGGTGCAGAGGATGCACTCCATCCAGAGATCCCTCCTCCTGCTTCTGAAAGGGCTCATTTCTACACAGCGGGAGGTCAGGCCAGGGGTTCCTGCTTAGAATTTACTCACAGATAATTCTATTAGTGCCTGTCTTTTTACCATACCTATTCATGAGATGGACGGTTGGTGGGAGTTAGTGGTGAACTAGGAAGAGACACATTAAATAACCCCCTGCCATAGCAGCAATGAATTTTTTCTTTTTTTAAACTAAGCTAATGGTCTGTTTCAGGGGAGATAAGTGTCTGCTTCCTTCATCAGTGGAAACTAATCCGTTTGCTGGTAGAAATGGCAGTTTGTCCCCTCCCACGAAATAAGATATTTTTTTGGAGAGGAGTTAAGGAGACACAGTTAATTGCTGAGAATGGTGCATTATACAAAGGTAAGTAAGAAAGCATTATGTATTTATGTGCATATATAATATATATGGGTTTATTTCAAACAAGATATTTAAAGCATTTGTTAGGGACATTAAAAAAAGATACATTCCAAACAATCACTTCTCAGAGGAGCTGCCAATTAAGCTCAAGGCAGAAAGATCAGTTCAGCAAGCATGCAACTGTGTTTTTTTTTTTTTGGGGGGGGGGATTTTTAAGGGGGTAATATTGATAGATTTTCTCAAAAGACACAGGGTGATCACAAAGACTTTTTATAAAAAATGAAAAAGGTGAGGCAAAGGGAAGGAAAATTGTACAGACAAATGTTTGTGTTCTTCCACTGTAAATGTACCTGCTCATAGCAATGACCTTGAAAAAACCCAAAGTTATTACATTTCATTCTTGAGTATATGCATCTTTTAAAGACACACGTGACAAATCAGGTGTTTGTAAAATACATCATAAGTATGTGTAAGCAGGATGATTGTCACAGGAAAAATACTTGGACGGTTATGAGCTGAAGTAGCATCTTTTCCTGGAGCAGAAGCTTTACATGGAAACTGACTCGTTATCGCAGCGCGAGTCTCTGACCGACATTTTCTCAAGTCAATGAAGTGAGTCTTAACTTCAAGGAAATACATGAATCGTGTGTTTTCCAATGATAAGACTTGAAATTTTATGCGAACATTTAAATCTTAAAGTTGCCTGTCACGTCCCAATCCTACAGTACATTTTCTTCTGGTGATCTTGGTAGTGATGACAGTGAAGCGCGCACACAAGGTACACTTGGTGTCTGTTGTTTAATGAAGCGTCAACATTTGGAAGATCTGTATGGCTCAGTGACTCAGTAGCTTCTGGTCAGTCGTAGATGATCCTAAAAATTAATGGGGGGGTATAAAATCTACTTGTTCTAGCTGGCCGATAGATTTTAGCAGTACAAAAAAATTCATTGCTTGGTTTAAAATTACAAGTGGCAGCAACATTTTTAGAAACTACCACTTGTTGATATAATTTCAAAGATGAGTATTGAGTTACCCCAAAGGGCGATAAATTATTTCTCACTGTTTCAATTACTTATGTTTTAATTTGGTCATATATTTCTACCCAAACAACAAACTGTAACAGATTGAGTGCAGACGCAGATAGGCATATCCAGCTGTCCTCTATTAAGGCAGACCTTAAAGAGAATCGCAACATGTCATAAGATTTTTCACAAAAAGTTTGTGTTTATTTGTTTGAAAAATGTTGCTTTTTAAATGCAAGAATTTTATGCTAGGCATAGTTTTATTAAAATCATAAAGAAACTGCATAGTAAAGTATTTTTATTACACTTTGTGATATAGTAGGCCTAGCTACTATGTTTTCTACATGGTGAGCTAGGGACACCGAGCTAAGTTTGTCTTTTTTTGGGGGGGGGGGGGTGGTATCACTACCCTCTGGTGGGAGTGGAAGGCCCAGCCTTGCTCCTGGAGAGTTGCTACTGCATTTGAACTGCCAACCCAGTGGGCCACAGTCCTGCACGCAACCACTGCGCCACTGGGGCTCAGCCCTAAGTTAGTCTTATCACGTCAGTTGGCCCTTGGGGCTACTTTTTGTGAAACTACTAATGCTACACTGGGGGTATTAGGATAGATGCTGGCTGGCTTGGAAGGAATTGAGTATTTTTTCTACACTATTATGGAATCTCCTTCTTTGTAGTTATCGTCCCTTTGAGTGAGGCTTCAGATGAGACAAAAAATATTGTTACATTTCAGTTAATTCTAATGTGTTCATTCAGAGCTCTCTTCTTCAATTCATTTTTCAGATTTTCTTTGAGGACATGACTATCGAGCCACTTCATCAATCTTTGCTCGAGAATTTTTTCTTTTGGGGGGACATCACTGCTCTCTGGTGGTGGGAGTAGGAGGCCCAGCCCCACTGCTGGAATTGAACCTCCGTCCCAGTGGGCCGCAGTCCTGCGCACAACCACTACACCACCGGGGCTCAGCCCCATCTCGAGAATTGTTTTAATAAAAAAAAAATAAATCAAAATATTTTAGTGTATGTTCCAAACCCTGAGATGTACTGATCTGTGGGGATTTCTTTAGGAAAACAACAACAAAAAGCCTCTAGTCTCTTTCCAGTGGAGCATTATGGTTGGAAAAGTTCCTGATTTATACCAACAGGTACTGAGCCAGGCTCTTTGTTTCAAAACTCCCTGGTTTTAGATAATGTGGTAGTTACGTAAGCTGGTGTCAGTTTGGGACTTGAGAGGATTAAGAGTAAAGGGGTAAAGTCTAGTCTGTGAATCGGGTCATAGCCAATGAGGCATCTGTGTGCACATGGTCTTCTTCCAAGAATTCTCGGAACTCCTGGATTTTCTCCTTAGAGGTGGAAGACTTCTCTCTCTGCTCACTCCCTGGGAGACATTACAGCTGAGAAGACAATGGAGCTATGCAATTGCTTTGAATTAGAGATGCCACATGGACCTACTCAGATGCAACCAGAACTCTGAAGCCAGAGAAGCCATGCAGCGACCCCTGCCAGTGCTGAGATGCTTCCAGTACCACTGGATCCACAAGATTCTCTCCCCACTGGCCTATTAGGGTCCTGCATTCAGCGTCATTGCTTGTTTCTTGAGTCTGAAGAGGACTTTATGGATTGGTATTCAACATATGGGCCAGTACTGGACTTATGGACTTGAACTGGACTGGGTTGGGATGCTATCTTAATATAAGATTTCCCTTTATATAAAACTCTCTTACACACGTGAGCTTCTGTAGATTGTTTCTCTAGTTTTCCCAGAACAACGCAGATGTCATAGCGAATGCTCTCTCATTGCATGCATGCTGCAGAGATAGTGCGCATTATTTTCCAGATCCCTGCAATGAAGTGAATATTGCAGTAAAGCAAATCATGTGAATTTTTGGTTTCCCAGTGCAAATACAAATTATGTTCATGTTATTCTGTAGTCTGTTCAGTGTGTAGCAGCATGAAGAAAAAGTCTGAACTGGTGTAGAGTTATAAAAATTTGATAGCCAAAAAGTAAATTCCAAGCTGTTGGAAAGATAGACTTGCTACAAGACTGCTAACAAACCTTCCACTTTTTTTCTTTCAAAACTTTCATATTTTTTGGTTTTGTTTTGTTTTTTAGGGCATCACTGCCCTGGTGGTAGGAGTAAGAGGCCCATCCTTTGCCCATGTGGAGCTGGAATTGAACCTCCATCCCAGTGGGCCGCAGTCCCGCACACAACCACTATGCCACTGAGGCTCAGCCCGAGAAGCTTTCATATTTTAAAAACAAAGACAACCCTCTCCATGAAGCACAACAAAGTGAGATATGTCTTGCTCGAGGTAGAAATAGCAGTGTCTCTTGGAAACATGAGCCACTTGTTCCTGCTGCAAAAACAGCCAGCACCCTGCCCTGTCTAAATTATTCTCTTAGCACGTGATGACGGAGCTCTCTGCCCCCTCAGTGTAGACATGGTTGGTCGGACAATACTGAATCTCTGAGAGGCAGCTGTGATTTTGTAGTTAAATGTTAGGGTCTTACTAGTACATGAAAAGTAACCCAAGGACCGGCTTTCAAAGACAGTCTGGACCTGACAGAGGAGGCATGCCTTTTCTCAAAGTGTTGGGGCTCTCTGCTGTGATTCTGCTACAAGGGTTTGCCCATGGCTGCTTTTGGTATCTTGATCTGTTGATGCTTTGAGCCAAGGGTCAAAGTAAGGTCAAGTGACAGCCACTTGGCCTACAGCCATGGATAGCTAGAAAATGTTCTCCTTCAGTGGTCCACACTCAAAACCCGCAGTTTCAGACCATCCAGTGGATCACAGAAATTGGTATAAATGCTTTCCAACATCTAAGAATTCTAGCAACATTTGCACTATTAGTTGTAGGAGCGCAAAGTTGACTTTGTAGGGTTCTATGTGTTCGTATTTTTTAAAATGAATTTTTGTAAAGTGTGTGTAATATTTCATGCTATCCTATTACTGTGGATTTCTCCCTCCTCCGTTTTATCCAGGTCAACCCCTTTCACTCTGCCAGACCTTTGGTTCACCTTCCCACTCTTGTCCACCCCCTTTTGGGAACTTCTAGAGTTGTTTACCTTTTGTGTACAAGTCTTTGTCTTGCTTTTTATCCTAATAGAAGTAGTTCCATACATTGAATGTCCTTTTGTCATAGGCTAACTTCCTGTATCATAATGTTCCAGAGGCCCATTATGGGCTTCATCAGCATTTTTTATCGATGTCTAATTTTCCATTGTGTGCTTATGTAGTTTCTTTATCCATTCTTCTGCTGATGGATATTTGGGTTGTGTCCAGCTTCCTGCTATTGTGATCCGAGCTGCCACTGTGAACATGTCTATTCGTGTTCGGGCTCCTACCTCCGGAAGGGGTGTCACTGGATCAAATGAAATCTATTTCCAGTTGTTTGAGTTAGTACCACGTTGCTTTCCGCAGTGGTTGTACATATGGGCTGGTTTGTTTCCTTCCAAAAGATATATTGAAGTTCTTAACCACTCGTGCCTGTGACTTGACTTTTTGGAAGTTGAATATTTGCAGATGTAATCAAGTTAAGATGAGGGCGTAGGATGCGATCTAATCCAACGTGACTGGTACTCTTAAAGAGGAGGAGAGATGCTGGCACATTGGGAGAATGCTGTCTGACAGAGATTGGAGTGACATGCCCATCCACAAGGACCACCTAGTTTCATTGCAGCAAAGGGAATGGTATGGAACTCTTTGCGGGGAGAGCATGATCCTATTGACTGCATGAGTTCAGACTTCTGAAATTCAGAACGTTGAGCGAATGCATTTCTGTTATTTTATGGTAGATTGTTTGAGCATCTGTAGTACTCTGATACAGAATGGTTACTCTGACATGCCTCAGTCTTTGGCCCCTAGAAGTGTCCTTGAAGTCACAGGCCCTTGTATTTTCCTTGACACTGACTTCTTATCTTGGTTTAAGGTGTCCAAAGTACTGCTCCTACCTTCTCACCTGGCCCTGATGTTATTCATGTAGTGCACCTGTGTGATAACCCATTCATGAGGTAAAAATAGGGTCATGGGAAGATGACCAACCCTGAGACAGCATCGTGAATGTGCACTGCTGCCCCTCTCAGATGAAAGCAAGTTGCTTCTGGTGTTCTGTTTGCAGAGATGGGAAACCATTTGCTAGAACAACATCAGCCTACCAGATACTGTTCTGTGATTGTAGTCATGACGTTTAAAATACTTGACTGTAGAATTTGTGTTACACATTAGCCAAACAAATCTGTGCTCGGAGTTGCTCCCTCTGCAAAATGTGGTTGTACAGAAATTTGTTTTCTCTGGTAGGGAGAAGGCTCCAAGAAGCCTCCTTGACCTTTCCCGATAAAGTAAGTACTATTGCAGCATCTCGTCTGTCTTAGGGTCAGGTGGAGAGCCTTGCATTTGCTGACCACTCTTTTTAGATAGTACATCGTTAGCACCTTGGGAAATAACCATAAAGTGAGAGAGCTGATCCACTAGAGCCTCTGATAAATGAATTTGGGCCCAAACTTCATACATCACTTGACCCACCGCTATAATATTTCCTTCTGACGATTGATGCCATCTAGATCCTCAGGAATTAGTTTGAGGGTTAAGATAGCATGCGCCCAGGAAGGTCTCAGCATTCTCCCTTTCCAGGTGCATGATTTGGAATCGCCTTGTTCAATACCAGTTCTGTGAGTAAAAATTTACAACTGTGAATATGTTGTTCTTCTCCCCCCTCCCCCATTGCTAATAGAAGCAACTGTATCAGCCTTATCATAGAGGTGTCCTTGTGTATCTATGTCATACCCTTCATGGCTACCCATGCATTCACTTCTTGGTCCTCAAAACCCTGTTTTCAGTAGGCACGTAATTACTGAGGACACAGCTTTTACAGGCTATAACAAAATTAAATTATCAACTATTAGAGACTTTCCTTAAATAACTAGCTGTATCCTCAGAGCATTCAAACCTAAGTAGATTTAGATAAGCACTTCAGAATCCATTGCCTCAGGGTGTATTCTATACCCACCTCATAGGATGAGTGTAAGAACTTAATGAGATAGATAATAGTAACCAACATTTTATTAAATTTTAACATGTATATCCACTGAGCTAAGTGCTTTTTAACACATAAATAAAGTGGCTAGCCATAGTATGTATTCAGTAAATATTGGCAGATATTTATTTTGTATTTTAGGAATAAGTAATTTTTCTCCTGGCTTCATGAACTGTGAAAACCTTTAGCCATTAGATTTAAAAAAACACATTAAAATTAAAAGTAGTTGATGTAAATACATACTTCTTTGGGTATAAGTTTCTTTCAAAACAAAAAACAACCTTGTAGCATTAATATGTTTTCCCAGATTTAGAATTTTATTTATTTATTTATTCCAGATTTAGAATTTTATACCACCTTGTGTGTTATACGCGGATAAGTAGTATTAAAAAATATGACCTCATTTTATTCACCTGAGACAGTTTCACTGCTATTAATGCATTTGGTGCATATCAATTATATATGTGTATATGTGTGTATATTTATGTATATATGTATGTGTGTTTATATATGATAAGTCTTTGAGGTACATTTTCAGGGCATATCCTCACATTTCGAATGAAAGTATGTTAAAAAAAAATCACACTGCTTACTAGAGTTCCAATTTATACAGACATGGTTGTATTTCAAACAAAATATATTTGAACAAATCTCTGATCAGTGAATGGCTGTAGGCAAGTTCAGCAATACACATGTCTTAGTCTCATTAGGATGCCTTCAAAGAGGGTCCAGTCAAAACAGTGGCTTCCCAGGGGGTTTGATGGGTCAGTGCAAATCAAAGCACTGAGGTCAGCTTAGAAGGCTATGATGACTGCCTTGAGGGCGTGGGGAGGGGACCAATCTTGATAGATATTTTCAAAAGACCCAGAATGATCACAGAAGCTTATTATGAAGACCAAACCCACTGCTATCGAATCCTTTTTGATTTCCCCCGATCCTGTTTAGCAGTTCCAAGGCTGTGTAATCTGTACGGGAGCACACAGCTCCATCTGCCTTTGTGGACTGCTCATGTGAGAAAGTGTACCCCCACCCCGTCTCACTGCCATTTGTTCAAGAGCTGCCCTATGAGAATTTTGATGGAAAACCTTTGCTTGCATGTTCACTCTATAGTCCTGCTTTTGCTTGCCCCTGCAGACTCCTGGTGCCCCAAACTCAAACAGTATTGAGAAACTATCCCTTGAGGATGACAAGCTTCTGTTTGCTATGACACAAATCAGAGTGCAGAATTCTTCTGAGATAGGTGGTCTGGCAGTGGGGCAAGAAAGAGAGAAATAGAAACATCAAGCTCCATCGCAGTGAGTTTGGGGATTTTAAAGATATATATGAGGGGGCACACACACATACACACACACACACAATTTTTGTCATCTTCAAAGTACTTGCCATACATTTGTCAAATCTGCGATTTCATTCTTGGAAACATTTTTTCAAACTCATCTGGTGGATGGCTGACAGTACCTCTCTTGGTTTTTCTTCACCTCTCGTATTTCATCAAATCGCTGCCCTTTCGTGTCCCTTTTAAGTCTTGGAAACAAAAAGAAGTCGCACTGAGTGAGGTAAGGTGTGTAGGGCATGAGAAGGGCAGGCTGTTTTTTACCAGACTGGTGCATTGAGATGACAGCATGAGCAGGTGCATTGTCTTGGTGGCAAAGCCTCCAATCAGGCCTTTTTTGTCCCATGCTGTTACGCTATCTTTTCAGAACCTCTAAATGAAAAGCTTGGTTAACAGCCTGCCCTGGTGGAACAAACTCCTGACGCGCTGTTAGGAGTTGACATTTTTGTCTTTTGGGGAAGTTGATGGACATCCAGAATGAGGTATGTCATCAATCGACACTTAACCTTTTTTGAAATGAGAAAACCACTCATATACTCCTATGAGTTTTCTCCATAGCATTGTCTTTGTAAACTGTGTTCAACATCCCAAAAGTTTCTGTAGCATTTTTCCAGAGTAGAAAATAAAGTTCACAGTCACATGCTGTACTTACTCTTCAATCACTGATAACAAAAAATGAGGTTTGAGAGAAACTTCTTGTGTGTGTGTGTGTGTGTGTGTGTGTGTGTGTGGCATCAATGCCCTGGTGGGAGTAGGAAGCCCAGCCTTGCTCCTAGAGAGCTGCTGCTGGATTTGAGCCATCAACCCTGTGGGCTCAGCCGAGAGAAACTGCTTTTAAGAAAAAAAATTCATGGTGACCAGAGAGAACCTTTGCCTTTGATGCCACTGGGTGCAGTAACTCAGGACAAGTTACTGGATGCTCACCTAGTGTGGCGGTCATGTGCTTATGTTAATTTCATGATTGAGATGGAGGGGTGGAATCTAGCCTGTTAATCTGGAGATAGCTATTTAGTAGTCAATGAGGCCTCCGTGTGGGCATGGCTTTCTCCTGAGACTTCTGGGAAATCTTGCAATATTTTCCTGATGGATATGAGAAGCTATCTCCCCAGTTGTTCGGAGTTAGTCTCAGAGATAATGAATTACGGACAAGACAAGATGGCGGCGGCCAAGGAGCTGAAGGAGCCAGAGGAAAAGCCACATGGCCTTACCCTGATGGAGCCAGACCTCTGAAGCTGGCAAAGCCACTTGGAGACCCCTGCCAGCGCTGAGTTGCCTCAACCACCACTGGATGCTGTTGATGGACCCTGAGCCCTGGAAGCGAGGAGCCATGGGGAGACCCCTGCCAGACCCCAGACGCCGGGACTCTGCACTCACTGACCTGTGACTTTGTGAGTCAGAAGGAGACTTTATAGACTGGTATCGGGCATATGGGCTAATACAGGATTTATGACTTTGAACTGGACTGGATTGGGATGCTTTCTTCATGTCCCATTTCTCTTGTATATAAATCTTAACCCTTGGACTGAGCTCCGGTGGCGTAGTGGTTGTGTGCGGGACTGCGGCCCACCGGGACGGAGGTTCAATTCCAGCAGTGGGGCTGGGCCTCCTACTCCCACCACCGAGAGCAGTGATGCCCACAAAAACAAAACAAAACAAAGCAAATAAATCGTACCCTTATAATCCATATGCATGTCTGTGAAATTTGTTTCTCTAGTTTACCCGGACTAACAAACCTAGGTTACTCCGAAAGTACCACTCTACCCCGCCCAGCGCAAATCCATTTATTTTGGATGCTCCCTCGTAAGGGACAGTAGCTTCATTCACATTTTTGCTTAGTAGAGGTTTCTGTGATTTTGTAGCACTGCTTTTTGACATTTTTGTCTGATTATATCTTAACCTTGTGTGTGTGTCTGACATGCATGCACAGAGCAAGACTCGTGACTCATCGTTCCATGGGACTGCCTTATTTTTCCTAGTTCGGAAGTTGACCACTTTGACAGTACAATTCCTTTACTTTTCTACTGCTTGTTTTAGTGGACAATATTGGGCTTTTCTTTCTCTAACAAGTTTCTAGCTTCTAAGTGTTTTGTCTTTCACAGAGCTTTCTGTAGCCAGCCACAAATATGCAAAAATATTTGATATGACAAAATTTATGACTTTGTACATTTGTTGCCATTGTCATTCTTAAAATATTTGCTTTATATTTGAGTTCTTGGTATCAGCTCCTCGTTTTCCCTTCCATCCCTGCCCCCCTCACTCATGAGTCCTTGATAACATATAGATTATTATTATTTTGTCATGTCTTACACTGTCTGATGTCTCCCTTCACCCACTCCTCTGTTGCCTGTCCCCCAAGGAAGAAGTTATACGTAGATCCTTAAAATCGGTTCCCCATTTCTAGCCAACCTTCCCTCCACTCTCCCAGTATCACCACTCTCACCACTGACCCTGAGGGTTTCATCTATCTTGTATTCTCTGTGTTTCCAGTTCTTACCAGTGTACATCCTCTGGTCTAGCCAGATTTGTAAGGTCAAATTGGGATCATGATAGTGGAGGTTGGGAGTGGGGACAAGCATTAAAGAATTAGAGGAAAGTTGTATGTTTCATTGTCGCTACATTGCATCCTAAATGACTTGTCTCCTCCCTGAGGCCCTTCAGTAAGGGGCTGTCCAGTTGCCTACCGATGGACTTTGAGTTACCACTCCGTACTCCCACTCATTCACGGGGATAGGATTTTTTTTTTTCTTTGATGCCTGATAACCTGAACCCTTCGACACTTCCTGATCACACAAGCTAGTGGTCTATGTTGCTTCTCAGCTAGACGACCGCTTGTTGACCTTTAAGCCTTTAAGACCCCAGATTCTGTATCTTTTGATAGGTGGGCACCATCAGCCTTCTTCACCACATTTGCTTATGCACCCGTTTTGTCTTCAGTGATTGTGTCAGGAAGGTGAGCATCATGGAATGCCACTTTACTAGAACAAAGTGTTCTTGTATTGAGGAAGTACTTGAGTGGAAACCCACTTCATCTGTTACTTTAGTACTAAACGTATAAATTATGCACATAGATATGTTATAAGTATATTTACATATGTACATGCTTGTATTTGCCCTCTATATTACAAGTGCCCTTTGTTTCCTAGTTCTTTCTGTTATTTCCCTTTATTTTCCTCTTGTCCCATTATCATGCTCAGCTCACATTATGGTTTTTTTTTTTTTTTTTTGGCATCACTGCCCTCAGGTGGTGGGAGTAGGAGGCCCAGCCTTTGCTCCTGGGAGCTTGAATTGAACCTCCATCCCAGTGGGCCGCAGTTCCGTGCACAACCACTGCGCCACCCAGGCTCAGCCCCATATTGTGTTTTTTATGCTGTAAACAAAGCTTAAATTCTTGTCCAAATCCAGAGCCTAAAACTCAACAAGTCATTAAATTTTGAAAGGGATCCATCCCCAATTCATTACTTTGTGCTGGCTGAGGTGCCTTTTTCTGGAAAGAAAGTTTAAATTCTTGAATACCTACAGATGCCATTCTTTTGACCCTGGAAGGCAGATTTGACTTGTAAGCAGCGCTTCCAAGCCTTTTTCCCCCGCCATGACAGTCGGGGATGCTTCAAAATGTGTGTGGATAAGGGAATGAAATGAGAATGGATGGCCTTTCCCCCTGGGCTTTTCGGAGAGACCGCCATATGTAGATGACTGGGGTCATTTCTGTGAGTGTAGCGGGGTTTCTTTCTCACTGTAAACCTGGCAACCAATTTGGGGGACTAGGAAGCTAGTTTCAAAGTATTTTTCTCTTAAAACACGGAAAACATGGTTTTCTTGTCTTGCGTCTTCTGGCTCCTGCTACGAAGATGGTGTTTGTTGTGAGTTCCGGTTTCTCGCTGGGCGGGCGCTCGGCGCTTTGAAATTGTATCAGCCTGAGTTTAGTGAAGGACCTTTTTTTCACTTGTTGCTGCTGTGAATCTTTTCAGTTTGATGACGGCGCTTTCTTCAGTTCTTAGAAAATGGAATGTGCCCACCCTTCGGTTAATTTCTCTGCTCTTCAGTGTTCAATCTCTTTATATAAATGGTTGTCAGCTCCTCATTAATTCTCCATGCTGCCCTCCCACCCCCTGGATCTTACTTGATGTTTGATTTTTTTTCTAATAGTTTTATCTTTGCTTTTGGCGCTTTATACCTTGGGAAATTGCCACAATGTCACGTGTGCATTGTGCCCGTTAAAAAACTTTACTCATTTATTTATTTATTTATGCTTGTTTTTATCTAAAAAAAAAACAACACTATTTTTCTTTTTATTGATCAATTTTTTTAGGTTTCTTTCCTTTATATCTTCTTCACTTGCGTAGAGGTTTTCTACGAGACAGTTTCCTGAAGGCCTTTCCTGGTTGTGATGTTCACGGCCACAGATTGCACAGATCCCTCGTAACATGAATAGAGAGAAGTCATTGTCATTCTTCAGGGATCACATTAGTATATGTTCAACATTGTGTGTCCATTATTGCCCCATTAAGAGACTGAGCTGAGATTCCTGAAGGTTTCCACCATGACATCTCTGTAAAGTTTTCTCAGAAAAATTCAGCAATGCCCACTCTTCCTCGGTGAAGTCCATGGCCACACCCTCAAATACCAGGGAGTCCTCCTGAATGGGCACGATCTTCCCATCCACGTCTGTACACAGTACAGGGGGATAGGGCAGCTTCTTGGGGTCTTGGAAATATTTCCTTCATTTTCCTTTGACGGATATCTTGAGAATCAAAATATTGCTTGTTCTCTGAACAGTTTCCTCTCTTAACAATTCAGTCTCTGTTGATTCTTTTATGCTGCTACTCGCCGCTGTCAAGTGGTCCCTGTCCCACGGTGACCCCACCACATCAGGACCGGCCTGCTGGGGTTCACTGGGTCGTCACTGGTTGATTTC
>PVJH01041580.1:0-14884 GCA_004026705.1 Nesogale talazaci | reverse complement strand
GTCACAGACAGAAAAATATATAAAAACAAATGGTCAAGAATGACAGCCTAAGACAGATAAAAACCTCAATTAAAAAGACACAGAAAATATTTTAAAAATAGAACAAATTTAAATGAATCAGAAGAGACATCACATAAGAGGGTGCTAAATTTTAACCTGTTATTTGCAATAATCCACTCACTAATGCACTCTGCAGAATAGCAAGTCTATTTACATCCTAGGTCTATGGTCAGAGGTCATTCATCAGAGGCTTAATCTATGTGTATTTCCACTTCACTTTCATTTTATTTTTACATAATTTTAAAGACAAATCTGTCTTCACAATCCATAAAAACTGTGTTTAATATTTAGGAGTCATAATTGCTCAGAGGCCATCATCTTGTCTTTCTTTAAGTAGAAAGAAAGGAGAGTGTCTCCAGGGATGGCTGAGTATGCAAGACAGACCCTGGTACAGACTTGCAGTTGCTTGCTAGTCATGATTCCTTAGAATCAACAGTGGTATTCCCATCATGAGTCAGGTCTCTCACCTGAGGGGGTAGTGGAGTGGAAAACTACAGGCAGGAATCCTTTCTCTCCTTTCATTGGACCTTTTCTATTTGAATGTTCCCACAGTCTCAGTGTGGGGCAGGTAATGACAGCTGCATATCTATCTAGAGATGCTACCAGGTGCTGAGATGTAGTACCGATGCCTGTTAGTCATGCATTAAGTTGGGGTATGAATGCAATGTTGCCCAAATTTTGAAAGCTGCTTCCTACTACAGGACCATGGCCCCAGGAATGATGAGTCTGGTTCCTGTGCACAAAGTTTCAACAAGTTAGGGACAGTGAACAATAAGAATCAATTCAGTCTTTGATCCACAGTAACACTTCTACTCAGCCAACAGCCAAGTCTTTTTCTGCTCCTGAGACTCATAGCCCCATGAACCCATGGCTTCTGCTTCGAAGGACCAGGAGTTGTCTGTCACTTTGTTTCATAAGCTGATAGTCTCTGGACAGAAGATGAGAAGGTACCCTGTTGTCTCAATGCTGTTCCATTGAGTCTCCATGCCACAGTTTCTGATGTCTTTGTCACTTCAGGCAGAGATGTGGAACGTGCTTTTCTGACCTTTCTTTCTGCTCTCAATGCCACTATTTGCAAGACTTTTTTTTTTTTAGAAGTCACCCAACTTGTTTAAGACAAGGTTATTTGTCTGTAACCATCTACTGGTTGCAGAGACAGGTGTAAATCTGTTTTGTTTAAAATAAACCTGGGCATGTATGAACTGGAATGATAATAGTAATATTTTTCACTTCTCCTATTGGTGAAATGAAAATAAATGAGTGTATAAAGCTAACCTCCATATAAATGACAAAAGTGAAAATTATATGTACATATATTTGTAAAATGTAGGAAAGTTAAACCAAAAATGAGTACTTTGGTAGTGCAAACAGTTAGCATACTTGGCTGATAAAAAAAAGTTTGGTTGTTTGAGTTTACCCAGGAATGCTTTTTTAGGAAAGGTTTGGTGATATAATTCCAAAAAAGCAGCCATTGGAACCCCGTTCTACTCTGACACACATAAAGTTTGCATGAGTTAGGGTGGACTTCAAGACAACTTTTTTTTTCAACCAGAAACTAATGACAGGCTCACTTCACAATTAGTATCATGAACTTTGAAGGAAATTTATTAAAGATGTCGCATTTGGCCAAGAACAGGCTTAGCTTTTAATCAGACACTACAGTCCCCCGGGTAAGGGTTAGATTAATTAATCTAAGCCATCTTTTGTGGAGCGTGGTATTTGCTGCTCTGTTAAATATTTGATAGATGGCACTTCCAACTTTTATAATCAGTATAAATAACGAAAGTGATTGCTGCTTGACTCTTGCATGAATGACATGGGAGTCAGGTCTGAGTTCCTTTGCCTTCTACAAGTACAAAGGAGACTCAAACTTCTCAGGTTAAGGCTAATGTCTATGAGGCAAAGAAGGAATACCTCAAACCTCCAAACCTCTTTACTAATTCACATTGACCATTCCTACTAAGGCACTTGGTCCTACTCTGCTGAATTGGAAAAGTTGTTACAATGCAACACAGACTTCAAAGACAACAACTGGGCTTAGTAAGGAGATGTGAGGATCTATCAAGTCACTTCCAACTCAGAGCAACTCAGGTACAACAGAATGAAGCGCTGCCCAGTCCTGCACCATCCTCACAATGGTTTTATTGCAGGAGGATGTTGACACCTCTTATTGAGGGGCTTTCTCTCTTTGGTTGCCTCTTAACTTTATCAAGCATGATTGACCAAGACTTGTCACTGCTGATAACTGTTCAAAGTACATGAGACAAATTCTTATTATTCTTGCTTTTAAGAAGCATTATGATTGTACTTCTTCCAAGAGAGATTTGATTGTTCTTTGGGGCAGTCCATTCAACATTCTTCACCAGCCCTATATTTCAAATGCATGCACTGATTCTCCTTTCTCTTTCTTATGCAGTGTCCTACTTTCAAATGCACACAAAATAGATTGAAATAGCAGGCTTCGGGCAGGTGTACCTTAGGCCTCAAAGGAACATACTAACTTTTCAACAATTTAAATAAGTCTTGTACTATAGATTTACCGAATGCAATGTGTCCTTTGATCTCTGTTTTTATGAACATTGATTGAAGATACAAGCAAGGCAAGATCGTTGACAAATTCTATCTTTCCTCTGACTATCACGATGTTACCTATTGGTTCCGCTGAGAGGATTTTGGTCTTCATTAAGTTGAATTGTGATCCATGCTGAAGGCTACAATGGCTTCAAGTCCTCCTCACTTTCAGTAAGCAAGGCAGGGTCATCTGCATATCTCTGATAACAGATTTTACTTGCATGTGATATTAATGATATTGGCATTCTGTTGAGTGACCTTTCTTTGGAATAGGTACAAATATGGATCTCTTCCACACATGGCTTAGTAGATAACTTCCAAATTCATGAATATAATGTAGCAATGCTAACACTCACAAGCCATCATGAGAGAAACATAGGTGAGACTGCAGATGAACACTGAATAAAATTGTTAAGGACTTTCATATATGTCCATTACACTTCAAAGAGACATATTAAATCAGCTAATAACCTACCAAATAATATGATACAGTTTATCATCTAATAAAGGAAAAAAGAGACTTGGTTCTGTGGTACTAAAGAGGATGGCTGCAAGAACATAACAATTGATTTTTTAACTGGGAAAGTTTTGATATTAGTATAAGTTATAGCACTGTATCTTCTAAAACAATGATTTTAAGCCATGGCTTTTCAATTCGCTTTTGTGCCAGGATAAATTTTTGCTCTTCAAACGCTGCTGACACATGCAGAGGAACTTAAAAAAACTTGAGGTTGTGACTAGAATTTTTTTTCCCTTAATGTAGAATAGCACAGAATATTAAAGAAAATATCCAACTGCATCTCATGTAGTAGAGACATAAATGTTCACATGAAACAAATTTTGCTATCATTACATATGGGTGCATGTATATATATGTATATTTCATCTATATTTAGATAAATGCTTGTGACAGTCACCTAATCTGGTGTCAATGTGAGGATTAAGAGTGTAGGGGTGGAGTCTAGCCTGTCAATCTGGAAATAGCCAATGAGACTTCTGTGTGAGTGTGGTCTTCTCCTGCGAATTCTGGGACATGTGGTCATTCCTTCTTGGAGGCAGAGACACCGTCTCTCTCGGTTCACTTCCTTGGAGATGTTCTACTGACAACACTGACTTGGGGACTCTCTACTGATAAGGCTGACTTCCTGCGAGACATCCCTGAGGAGAAGCCACATGGAGCTACTCTAGTGCCCTGAGCCGGACAAGCCACATGGATGCGACCAGACCTCTGGAGCTGGAGGAGCCACTTGGAGAAAGGCCCCTGTCAGCACTGAGATGTTTACAATGCCACTGGATCCAAGGGCATTCTACCCATCTGACTCATGATCGGCTTACATTCAGCATCACTGCATGTATCTTGTGGGTCTGAAGAAGGATTTATAGACTGGTATCGGACATATGGGCCAATATCGGACTTTTATGGGCTTGAACTAGACTGGGTTAGAATGCTTTCTTCATGTACAGTTGCTCATGTATATAAAATTCTTTCTTATACACATAAGAGTTTCTATGGATTCATTTCTCTAATGTACCCAGACTAACACAATGTTTTTATCAGTGCAGGTTAGAAATCTCAAACATATTTCTTAAAACGGCCCACATATAACATTTGAGAAACTTTAGAATGACAAAAATAAATGACACATTCAAATCCCTTACTCTATTTCTCTTACACGTTTACATCTTCAATTGTCTACCAGACCTTTTCTCTAGATTATTTAGCTTTCATTCCAAAGTTATATTTCTAAAATTGAACTCCATCTAGCTTGAAGTCCTTTTTCCTACTAAATTATATATTTCTATTTTTAATACTTTCTTAGTAATGAAAACTTCTGTTTCCATCTTCCCTCTGTACCTCATCTCTAACCAGTGGGGTTAAAGAAGAAATTGCACAAATACTGAGTAAGTAGCTGATACCCTACGATATGCTTTATATATGTGATGGATAATTCTCATCCTACCCTGATAATGAAATAAGACCCCGAGAGGCTGGATAATCAACCCAAGATAACATAGATTGTAGTCACTTAAAGCAATCTAGTTGGCTTAGTCTATCTGAGTCCAAATGCTTGTGCTGTTATATTCCATGACCTTCCCAAATACATTCTCTTCGAAAATTGCTTCTTCAGGATCTGAGTGGTGTTAAAGCAGTTACAATCCAGACTAATGATCACAGTGAGAGTTTGGATTACCATCAGAGCTGAAAGGACATCTCAACTCCACACTGTTAGACAAAAGACATCATTCAGAAACAGAAAAGTGAACTTAAAGTCACTGCCTGAAGCCACAGGTTAATTGGTGGCAGAACTTTGGATAGAATTCAGCTCTTGATTTTAAAGTAGCACTCTTTCCATTTCTCTTGCTATCCTCAGTAATAAGAATAAAGATCCAACAGGAAACACACACACCACCACCACCACCTCCAACAAACCAAATAAACCAAAGAAAACAATAACTAAATCCAACAGGATGCCTAGAGTAAAACTTTAACACACACAAGTGTCAGAGAATCATGAAATAAAATTGACTCCTAAAAAATCTCTAGGTTCAAACTCTTTTGTGATTTTCTGTGAATCATCTTTACTCAATATAATTCTAAAAGTCTTTTACTGGCTGATGTGTTTTTTAAATAAAACGCTTTCAAGAAGGCGAATACATTTCTAAAATGGTGACAGAAATCCTGTAACTTGGCCGTCTGGTGAGTTAAATCTCCCCATATCCTCCAATATCAGAGAAACAAGAGTCACTGTCTTCTACCCAGGCTTCACATGACCAAGCAATAATGGGCTCTAAGCAAGTCACACTGAAGACTGTAAACAGGACAAGTGAATTTTACATGCCTATTCTTCATTCTCGGCTTCAGCCTTGATTTACTACTGTTAGGTACTGAGATAGCCCTGACTCAGAATTGCCCTCCTCACCACGCAGCACAGGAGACTGGAATGCTGCTATCCTTGGTCTTCTGCTATCCTTACAAATCATTGCTATGTGTGAGTCCATTGTTGTAGCCGCTGTATGAATCTATCAGGTTGAGAGCTTTCCTCTTTTCCTCAGATCGTTTGCTTTGTCAAGCATGATGTCCTTCTCCAGGGACAGGTCTCTCCTGCTAATCTATCCGATCACATGAGCCAAAGTCTTGCCTCCTCCTTCTAATGAGCATTTTGTCTCCAATATTTGCGGAGTCAATGAAACACAGAGGAAGATTTTTATGCTATTCTTTACATACAGCTAAGCTCCATCTACTAGCAATGATTTACCTTGCCCACATACTTTTCTGAATCCAGCTTAAATTTCCATTTCTTACCAGCTAGCTTGCCATAGTATGGTGACTTGTATGATACCAGAATCTCTTTCATCAGATTTTCAAATGTCTTCAAAGTGGTAGATTTCAGAGATCTTCTAATCTAGAAAGATCCTGGGAATCTGCTTGCAAAAATGGGACCATTGGTACTTTAAGAATTTTTTTTCGGCCAGGTTTATTAGAGAAACAAAACCTATGATCCTTGTATGTGTGTATAATTAGAAAAATTTATACTAAGAAAATGGCTCACATGATTGTTGATGTGAACAGTCCAAAGGTAGGCAGGTTAAAAACCCACAGATCCAATAGCAAGTTGCAAACTTTTCCTGACTCTTGTATCTGTGGGTGCTGCCAAGCTCAAGATTTGGAGGAAGATAACAGTGTGGAGGTAGAGGACTACAAGGCCAGAAGAGCATGTAGCAGGCTGATAGCAACTCCTGGGATCAGCAGGCAATATGGAAGACTAAGAGTCTGCCAGATTCTTTGGGGGAAATACCTTGGTTCTTGGCTTCACATGAGAAAGAATTTGTGCTGAAGCCTGGTTTGTGATCCAAGTGGGTTCTTATAAAGGACAGAAGAAGTTTCAAGCTATACAGTAACTGAACACTGATACACTGCGTAGAGCTGTATGACTTATTCAT
This sequence comes from Nesogale talazaci, assembly GCA_004026705.1. Lineage (NCBI taxonomy): Eukaryota > Metazoa > Chordata > Mammalia > Afrosoricida > Tenrecidae > Nesogale > Nesogale talazaci. The sequence continues at coordinate 8,311 of PVJH01041580.1, read as the reverse complement.
GAAAAATAAATGTTTAAATAACACAAGCAACTAGTATACATTACACCTCACTGAACACAATAAAAAGGAATCAATTAGCCCTACACCTGTGTACAATCATAAACCAAGACAGAATTAGGGGCACACTGAGGGACAAACTCAATTGTCAATATAGGAGATAAGTTGCAACTACAAAAAAAATGAAAGCAGATCCACAAGAGCCAAAGAATGACCTTGAATATGTCTAGCTAGAATTTAGAGACCACTTCAAGAATAGATTTGGTGCAATGAACTCAATTACTACACATTAGAAGAATCAAGAATTGTGAGCTGACATCGAAGACATGATACATGAAGAAAGTAAAAGGTTAAAATTTCAGAAAATAAAGAAAATGCTAAAATGTATGTTAGTAGAGACTTTGAAATGTTCTCTGTAACACAAAATAGTCATAGAGAACAGAAGAAGTGAAATAAAATAGCTGAATACAAAATTTCAAAGAGTAGCCCCAAACGGCAAGGGAAAGTATTATAATAAAATATGGTACACTTTGGAATTGGAAGATTAAAAATTTGCAAAATTGACCTTTCTCAAGTTGAAGTGATGGAAGAGGAAATTCAAGGTCTGAGTTGCAATACTGAAGAGTTCTGTGGGTAAATAAATGAAGGCTATAGAAAGGTGTGATGCAGCAGGATTACTGTACCAAAAAGAGTTTGTTGGTGTTTAACCATTTCAGTAGGTGACATATGACCCAAACCCAATGGTGAGAGAGAAAGAAATACTAACTGCATTCAAAACACTGGCAAGAATTAAGACTTCAGGGACTCATAGAATATATGGTAGTCCTGATTGACTCGAGAAAAAAAATCCAAGGACTCTCATATATGTATAAGAAAGAGTTTTATATCAAAGAGTAATTGTATATTAAGAAAACATCCCCACTCAGTCCAGATCAAGTCCAGTATTCCATTATTAGTCCCTAAATCTAGTACTAGTATAAAAAACCTTCAGATTCATGCAGTTGCATGTAATGATACAAAATGAAGGAAGATCAGAGGCTGGTGGGTACAAAGTCTTGTGGATCCAATGGCGGTGGAATCATCTCAGTAGGGACACAGATCTCCATGTGGCTCCTCAAGCTCTCCATGCATGACTATTCAACAGGAAAGTGAAGCAGAGAGGCTCTCATGTGGCTTGCAAAGAGATGAAGGAAGAGAGCGAGTGAGAAAGTTTTGAGAGAGAGAGAGAGAAAGTTTCCAGTACCCTCATGAGAAGATCATGCTCACAAGGTGGTATCATCAGGCCTTGACCTGATTGACTGGCTAGGTTCCATCCCTTCACTCATACTACCCTCAAATTGACAGAAGATTATAGAACTATCACAGAATACTATTGAGGTACTTCAACAAATGCATAAAATTTTAGAAATGCTTATGGATAAGGGAGCTTCAAAATGTTTGTAGAAAACCCCATGATTCCTTCACTCCATGTTTCCATAAACATTCTGAAGCCCATTTATACATTAAGAAAAACGAGAGAAGAGTTAGCTGACCAACCAACAGATCCAGGCATGAGCTCATTGCAAAGAAAGACAATTAAATGGAATATAGAACTTATCAGACATTATCACCCTTGCCATGAGCTATCAAAATTTTGCTGGAAATGATTCTTTAAATAGCAGTATCTATGTCTTAGCAGAAATTTGCTGCTGAAAGTTTAGGCTGATTCAAAACAGGACATGGAAAAAGGGATGTCACTGATTTTGTCAGATGGATCTAGGCAAAAAGCAGAGACTTTCACAAAGATGTTTACCTGTACTTGAGCCATCAGGATTGGAGAGAGACCTATTAGATATGAGTTATGCATGTGACAGAACGTTACTTTCTAGAAATGAATAGGACTTGAGTCACTTCCTGAAGATTACTACAGCCTGCAGTATGAATTGCACCTACGACAAAGAAAATGAAAATCCTTACAACTGGACCAATAAGTAGTAAATGGTGAAGAAACTAAAGTTGTCAAAAATTTTACTATGTTGGAACCAACAACCAATATCTATGATAGCAACAGTCAATAAATCAAACTTTATTGCCTTGGGCAAATTCACTACGTTTTCCTTTAAGAGTTGAAGAGGTAAGATGCCACTTTGATGACTAAAGTGTGCCAGACCCAAACCATGATATTCTTACTCATAGCCTGAGCTATCTGGATGAAAAAGGATGACAAAAGATTTAAATCTTTCCATTTGCAGTTTCCATGAAGTATAGGTTTACTAGAAAAAATGTTGAAACTTCATTCCACTTAATTTTGATACATTTTTAGAAGTGACTAATCCAGGGAAGACACCACAGCTGGTGAAGTTGAAGGCCAGCAAGGTCTGTGATTCCTCACAGCATGGGGATCGAGTTCTAAGACTGAGGGTCCCAAAGGGAAGTGCCATTTTCTTAAGGTCTAGGGCCAACAATGGCCTGTGTCCCTTTTACCTCTTCTGAAAAGAAAGGGAATAGTTCTCATCTCTGAATAGGAAGATTTGTGTTTGTTGTTGTTAGGAGCCATTGAGTTGGCTCTGACCCTTTGCACAAGAAAACTAAATTCTGCTTGCTCCTGTGCCATGTTCTCAATTGTTGTTATTCCTCGGCCCTGTCATGCAGAAGCTGTGTCCATTCATCTTGTTGAGGACCTTCCTCTTTTCACTACCACTCTACTTCACCAAACCTGACAGCCACTTGTAAATAACCATATTTGTGCCCATTCCAAAGAAAGGTGACCCAACTGAATGCTCCAACTATAGAATATTATTATTGATATTGCAAGCAAACCAAATATTACTTAAGGTCATTCAACAACAGCTGAAGTGGTACATTGACATGGAATTGCCAGAAGTTTAGGTCCAACGAGGATGTGGGGGAAAAGTAACTATATATATATTATATAGTTTTATATATTTATAATATATATATATATATAATTGCTGATGTCAGATGGATCTTGACTCAAAAGCAGAGAATACCAGAAAGATGTTTTCTTTAGTTTCATTGACTATGCAAAGTTATTTGACTGTATGAACCATAATAAACTGTGGATGACCTTGAGAAGAATGGGAATTCCAGAATATTTCCATATGTTTTTTTGAAGCTTGAACATGGATCAAGAGGTAGTTGTGGGAACAGGACAAAGGAATACTTCATGGTTTAAAATCATGAATGGTCTCTGTCAGGATTGTAGTATTTCATCATGTTTACTGAATCTGAATGATAAACAAATCATCAGAGAATCTCAATTATATAAAGAAGAGTGTGGCATCAGGATTGGAGGAGGACTTATTAATAAGCTGTGGTATTCAGACAGCACAACCTTGCTTACTAAAAGTGAAAGGAATTGAAGCACTTGCTGATGAAGATCAAGGATTGTGGCCTTCAGTATGGATTACAACTCAATGTAAAAAAGATCAAAATTCTTCAAACTGGACACAAATAACTAGCATCATATTAAATGGAGAAAAGGTTGACATTGTCAGAGATTTGATCTTACTTGGATCCACAACCTATGGAAACATCAGTTAAGAAATCAAAATATGTATTGCATTGAGTAAATCTGCTATATAAGACCTCTTTAGAGTATTGAAGAGCAAGCTTGTTACATTACAAAGGTTACAATACACAAGCCATGATATTTTCCAATATCTCACATGGATGTGAAAGGCGGACATTAAATAAGGAAGACCAGAGAAGAATAGATGTATTTGAATTGTTGTGCTGAAGAAGAATAATGAAAGTACCATGGACTGTTAAAAGGACAAAGCAATCTGTATTGGAAGAAGTAGGCTAGTGTGCTCCTAAGATGCAAGGACAGTGTGGTAGCTATGTAATCATTTGTCAATTTAAGAGGATTAAGAGCGAAGGGTAAAAAAAAAAATGGAGGTGGAAGGAGGAGCTTATCCCATAGGGCTCAGGTAGAAAACATTTGGAAATGAAGATGGTACCATGAGTACAAATATGCTTGACACAAATGATGTATTGAATATTATAAGAGCTGTTAGAGCCCCCTATAAAATCATTGGGGGAAAAAAATGAATGGAGTGAAGTCTAGTCTGTCAAGGAGGTCATAGCCAGCAAGACTTCTGTATGGGCATGGCCTTCTCCTCAGGATTCTGGGAAGTCCTGTATTCTTCCTTGGTGGCAGGAGATGTTCTTTCTATCTGCCCACTTCCTGGGATACTTTACAGCTGACAAGATCTATGGAACTACACTGGTTCCCTGGGTCACGTAGAAACCCCTGCCAGTACTGAGATGCTAACATTGCCACTGGATCCACAAGACTTCCTGCCCACTGACCTGTGATCTTCCTGCATTTGGCTTAATTGCATGTGTTTTGTGAGTCTGAAGAGGACTATATAGATTTTTATCGAACATATTACTTAGTATCAGATTTATGGACTTGATCTGGACTGGGCTGGGATGTTCTCTCAGTCTTCAATTACTCTTGTATATTAAGCTCTTTCTTTTAAACATATACGTGTCTATGAATGTGTTTCTCTAGTCAACGCAGACTAACAGATGGTAAGACTTTACCTTATATATTTTGGACGTACTCTCTCACATATTTTGGGTATGTTGTCAGGAGAAACCTGTCCCTAAAGATGAGTGTCATGCTTGATAAAACAGAGAGGCAGCTAGCAAGAGGAAGGTCTTTGACAAGATGTTTTGACTCAGTGCCTACAACTCTGGGCTCAAAGATCAAAACAATTGTGTTGGTGGTAAAGGAATAGGCAATGTTTTGCTCTGTTGTACATGGGATTGCTATGAGTGGAACCTGACTTGATGACACCTAACAATAATAACAGCAGCAATGATAACTTCATAGTTGTCTATTTCTTTCTTCGATTCTCCTAATGCTTTATTTATGAATCTTGAGGATTTAAAAAAATAAATGCATAACTATGCATTGTGGGTATGTATTCTTTTGTATAATTGACCTTGTAATCTTAATCTTTGCATTTTATCTTGGTTTTTGTCTTAAAATCTCTTTTATCAGAAATTAATATTGCCACCCTCGTTTATTTTAATTGCCTTTAGCTTGATATATATTTTTCTCTTTTGATTTTTAAGTCTAGTGTTTTTTCCTTTTAAGTCAAAATTGTATATCTTGTAGACAGTACACTGATGCTGTTTTCTTGTCCAATTTGGTATGCTCTGGTACATTTAATTCAATTGCATTCAGTGTAATTACCAATAAGATTGAATTAAGCTCTCACTTTGCTGTATGTGTTTGTATGTGTGTTTTGCAACTGAATTCTTTGTTCTGCATAATTTCTGATATTGGTTTCATTTTTGTTTGAGAGCTTTCTAAATCCTTTCCATTGTTGCTATTGTTTTAGTGTTTACTAAACCTTTATGTCTTTTCTCTTTTTAAAATTTTCTTTGAGGTTACTCTGTATTTTATTCCTTCATACCCAAGTGTAAAGAAATCTATTATATCATGAACTCGACTTTCTTTTCATTTGAAAGTTTGGAAGACCTCTTTTGAAAGAGATTTCATTTGGAAGAACTCTTTTTCTGTTTATTTCTTTTAAACGTCATTTCACTGGGAGCTCTTTTAGATATTATAACAATCCATAATTCAATGAAACCAAGTACAATTTCTGCCACCACCCATTTCAAAACCTTTTCTTTCTTCTTGACTGCTTTGATATCAGCTCCCTTTTATCCCCTCTCTTTCCCTTCCCCACAGGAACCCTTATTATTATATTATATATTATTATTTTGCCATATCTTACACCATCCAATATTTCCACTCACCTACAATTCTGTTATTTGTTCACCTTGAGTGAGGTTATAGAGTTATCATTGCCATCAGTTTCCTCTCTCTACTCCAACCCCTCTCTTTCAGTACCCTCAGGAAATCACTACTCCCATTACTGTTTCTGAAGGGTATGTCTATCTTGAATTGCATGCATTGAATGATCTGAATTATACAGATGAACATATGCAGGTCTAATGAGATAATGAGGTAAAATCAGTTTGAAGCAGGTAACATCACCAGCCTCTCTGAGAAGAAAGATGGGGCTTTCTATAACCTTTGCTTCTTTTCTTTTCTATTTTATTCTCCATTGTTTTCTTTGGTACCAGAAGTAGTCTTTTCTCTACTTTTGTCACTTATAGTGATATTCCTTAATAAGCATGCTTATATGTTTTATTTCCAAGGTTAATTTCAAAAAGTGAGTTCACGGGGTCTGGAATGAAAACTTTCCTGGGTTATTTATTTTTCATTTTGGCTAGCTGACTCCCTTTATGGTTTAGGCTTCAGGCTTCAGGCTAATGTGTCCTTGCTAGCCCTAGACCTTATCCAAAGAAAGGGGGGTGAGGGTAAGCAAGAAGAGCAATGACCCATAGAATGGAATTCAGATGAGCAGTTAGTGTAGAAATGTAGAAGTGCTGAGACAGAGATTAAATAACTTTCTGAATAGTTGGCTGCTCTGAATGTGTGAAGTTAGGAGTTTATTTATTGGCCTCTCAGAGCTTTCTTCATATAAGTCAGTGATTTAGCTCACATCTGAACTCTTCGGAAACGACAAGGATTCTGCTGCAGGTAGACACAAACCACCCCACAAAGGAGTCTGGAAATCTTTCTTGCATGATGAATCAGCGCTGGTGGGGCCAGGCGAGCCAGGCTAGTGCTGAAGGGCCATAAATCTCACATCCCTCTGAGTGTCTGTAGCAAGGAACACAGAATAGATGGCCAGCCACAATTCATGGAAGAAAATAATCTTTCAAGAGTCACAGAGATGGACTCTTGTGGATGCATCCACAATTCATGGAAGAAAATAATCTTTCAAGAGTCACAGAGATGGAGGAAATTATATTATGTATAAATTTACTTGGTGATTTACATTGACCATGGGGGGATTTAAGAGCAGAAATTGGTAATTTTCATTGTAAAGCTGTTACTTTGTTTAGAGGGAAGTTTTCTTTTTATCTTCCTATGTATAGCTCTCCTCAAACTTTACTTAGAGTCAGAATCATCCCTGAAGCACACTAAAATGCATACTCCTGTGCCACAGCACTCTAGAGACTGACCCCCCCCCCCACACACAAGCTTGTTCCTTGTGAGTGATTCAGATTCATTTAGTTGTTGATTAGACACAGAGAAACACTGACATGGGGCTTGTGAATGAAGTGAAGGTATACTGCCCAAGTGTCCCTTCTAGGATGGACTGCTTCCCACCTATGGGTGCTATTAGCACTACTTCAGCTGCAAAAAGCTACCTTGATAACATCTGGCAGGAGGTCAAGCCTGCCAATTTAGCCCAATTCAGGTCAATTCTGATGGATCAGTGTCCCATAGGGTCAGCGAAGTATTGGTTTTGCATTACAACTCCATTTCTCTCTTTGTCCAATCCTGCTTTTTTCCCCACTTCCACAAGAGTTGATCCAAAGGGAATTTTCTAGTAAAAACCCTTCACATTAGATTTCATCTCTGTGTCAGCTTCCCAGACAACTTGACTATAAGTAAGTTCTCACCCAGTTCCTGATGTAAGGATGACTGGGATACTCTTCTCTCTAATGCAATTCCACTCTTCCCACCCCAACCATCATAGGTTGTCCTCTGTCACTGTACACAAGACAAGACATCTTTCCTGTTAACTTTGCAGCCATCCCACTTTGTAGTTCCATGCACTTTGGAGAAGGGTATAAGTTTCCATTTTAATCAATCATCTTATACCCTATTAATGTCTGTAAAAATATGGAGCACATAGTGAAATTTGTTTCACAATTTTATTTCCTTTAGAGGTCATTGTTTATAAATATCTATTTTCCTATCTTTTAAAAAAGTATGAGTCACAAAATGAACTCTTATAGAGCTTATTTCAGTATATTTCCTTTGCTCCATCCATCCACTCTGTACTCACTGTTCCATTCACAATATATCATCTTGAATGCAGATTGGAAGCACGCTTATGACTTCAGCCTCAGACTACCCTGAGTTCAATTCTACACTCTGTCACTTCACAGAATTATGATTTCAGACATATTACCAAAGTCTCATTTTCTATATCAATAAACAAGGATAGAACAAGAAAATCATTCCTGGAAGAGTATAGCAAATGTAAAATTATTTTTGTTATGCCTCATCTGTATAAAGAGCACAATAATAATTTATCTACCACTCAAGAACTCACTGCTATCAGGACAATTCTGACACATAGAGTACCCACAGCACACAGTAGAGCTGCCCCTCTGGTTTCCCAACACTGGAAATCTTTACAGGAGTAGAAAGCCTCATCTTTCTCCCTGGTTTTGAGCAGCTGATATCATGGATAGGAGGTCAACATAT
>PVJH01041579.1:0-15138 GCA_004026705.1 Nesogale talazaci | reverse complement strand
GAGCTGGATGGCCTCTTGTTTACTTAGGGCAATCCAACTGTCGTGTCCATCTTGACGCCAGTAAGTCTGCTCAACAGCGAAAGATGCTTCTTTGCTGGTCTCATGTGTCCGATCTGCAAGTCCAGAAACATCTCCTTGATTTCCCTGAAATGTCCTTCATTTCTGTGGTTGTTCTTGGAGGCGTATGCCGAGAATTTCCTCAGAAAACCAGGCCATCTGCTTACTCTGGCTTGGGATTGTTCAAGGCTGCCTCCCTTTCCTCTGAAGCAGAAAATCCCTGCTAGAGGAAAGGGGCAACGCCAGAAGGTGAATTTTCCTGGAAGTCGGTCTGCGGAAGGTGAATTTTCCTGGAAGTCCGTCTGCATTTTCAGATATGAAAACTACCTTCCAAACTTTCCTTGGGGGTCAAATGGCCTGAGAGATTATGTTTGACATTTCCCTCTGGCAGAGCCCGGCAACAGCTCTGATATACAAGATGGATTTGATTATGGAGTGAGACAGGCAGATTCTTCTGTTTTAGGTCAGAGGGTAGGTGTTCACTCTGAGAGTGCCACTGTCAAGCGTCAGCCTGGGGGACACAAGAGAAGCATTTGCCTCATGAGAAGGTGAAGGGTTTTGTTCATTTCTTTGTGTGTTTTCTCATGAATATAGGTTTACTGTCCTCCAGAAGAGAACTTGGAAGTCATCTAGTTCAATCTCTATTCAATGTAGAAATGCCCAGTATCCTGGACTAGATGATAAGACAAGTGAGAACTGGAGCTGTATCTGACTTCTTTAGCACTGTATTGCTAGTGCCTCATTCATGGCAGGTGTTTTGTGACCAAATAAAAATGATAATACTCTAAGAAATCAATACCACAAATGCAACAGTGACTCAGAGTAGAACTGTTTTCCATTGTGTTTCAATGGCTGATTTTAAAAAAATAAATAAACAGACCTTTCTTCGGAGGTTCTCTGGGAGGACTTGAACCTCCAACCTTTCAGCAAATAGCCACCTGTGTTAACCATTTGCACCACCCAGCATTCTGAAGATAGACAAGTCTTTCTGGATTGTTTCCAGGGACTAAGAATTCATGCCCTTTCCATAAAGACCCATTTTTTAAACATTCTTCTTCATGTGATGGGAAAAATATTTTAAAGCTAACAAAATGAGGTAACTTTAACTTCCTGTTATATTTAATCATGTTTTGGTGTAGCCACCATTTTGGTTCTAAGGAAAAGAAACCAATACATTCTTGGGAAAGTTGATAATATCATGCAGTAGTGATTTATATTCAACCAAGGTGGAAATGGATGGTGGAAAGAAAAAAAAAGACAAAACAGATTGACTAAGTTGGGGGCTGGCAGGTTGCCTAGAGAAACAAATTCACTGACACTCATGTATGAGAGATTTATATCAAAAGGTAATTATATATCGAGCAAATATCCCAGTCCAGAACAGGTCCATATGTCCAATACTAGTCCATAAATCCTTCTTCAGACTCATGCAGCTACATGCAGTAAGTAGTGCAGAGTGCAGGAAGAAAACAGACTTATGGATGCAGAGTTTGCGGATCCAATGGTGGTGTCTCCGGCAGCCCTTCCAACGAATCAACAGCAGGAAGATGGGGCATAGTGAGAAGGGGAGATTCCCAGGGCCCTCCTTATGAGGAGGTCACATCCACATAGAAGCCCCATCATGTTGTGACCTGACTGATGGGCCAGCCTCCAACCCTGTACTTCAAGATGACATTAAATTAGGTAACTATCACAGGGCGTGAGAAGAGAAAATTATTGCATATAATTTTTTGAATTAGTGTGTAAATTTCTACCCCAAAAAATCTCTGAATTTTTTTAATTTAGATTGTGTTGAATTTAGAGATCCATTTGAAGAGAACGGACATATTAATAAGATTGAATTTTCTAAGTGATGAACATGGTCTACATCTCTATTTCCAGCCAAACCAAACGCACTGCCATCAAGTCAGTCCTGCCTCAAGGTGAACTTCCTGAGACCCTGTTTACGGGAGCAGAAAGACTAATCTCTATGTATTTAGGTGTTCAGTTAGACTCAACAGTGTTCCATAGTTTTATTGCTCAGGCATGCACATCTTTGACAGATTTATTTCATATTTTATATAGAATAATACCCATAATGTCGATGATTTTATAAATGGTGTTTTAATTTCAATTTCTGTTTTTCCTCTGGTATATGGAAACACAACTGATTTTTATAAATTAGCATTGCATACTTAAAAGGGGGGGGGGTCCCTGAAGTTATGTTCTCTGCCCCATGCTACCAGGCCACCTTGGTAACTCTGTTGTTTCTGTGAGGTGCCATCAAGTCCATTTCAACGCCTAACAGCCCTGTGTGACAAAGCAGTCTCCTACTATGACCTTTATGGAAGTAGAGTTACTGGGTGGCAGTGAACTGCCAACTTTTTGGTTAAGAGCAAAGTATTTACCACACCACCAGAACTCCTTTCAAGACTTTCCTCAACTATTAATCCTTCTGTCCTGTATCACCATTTTTCCTCTTAATGATCACTGCCATCAGCACATGCAGCTTTGATAGTTCCAATTTTTAAAAAAAAAACAAGTGGCTGAGCCCTGGTGGTGTAGTGGTTGTGCACGGGACTGCGGCCCACCGGGATGGTGGTTCAATTCCAACAGCGGTTCCACAGGAGCAAAGGCTGGGCCTCCTACTCTCACCAGCAGAGGGCAGTGATGCCCCCCCAAAAAAAACAAGAAAAATCTCCCTTCACTTTCATCTCTCTACTCCTAGTATCTATTCCATTTATAACTTCTTTTTGTGAAAACTTCTAAAACAAATCATTCCAGTCATTGTCCACATTTCCTCAACTTCCCAGCCTCTGAGCTCCCCATCAATCTTCTGTAGCCAAGGTTCCAGTGTGGTCTATATTGCCAAATCCAACATCCATTTCTCTGATCTCATTATACCTGACCTCACAGCATTCATTAGTACAGGAAACACTAACATTCCTCCTAAAAAATGCCCTCTTCCTTGACAGCCACAAAAATTTATTTCTCTCTTTTTTTTTTTTTAATATATCCTTGATCCTCTGCTGACTTCTCCCTCTCCTTACCTCTTAATGTTATATGCTCCAAATGAGGCCGCAAGTCTAGACAACATTCTCTATTCCCACAAAATCAACAGTGAATGGCATCGGTGACCTTGCCTCAAACTGAATATGAATATCCAATTGCCTCTTTATCTGTACTCACCCACTGCCATCAAGTCAATGTCTCTCACACTGTCTAAAGGCATCTCAAATTTAACCTAACATGTTTCTTTCCCAGAATTCCTCTCTCCGGTAAGTGCTACCACTGTTTTCCTCTCTTACATCTTCCCACCCAAACACAGAGTTCCTCTCTGACCCTCACATTTAATTATCAGAAGATCCCAAAGACATCCAAAATAAACCACAAACCTAATCTCTTTCTGGCCTCCCCTGGTTACCACCCAGGTCTAAGCCACCACTATCTGGGGCCACTACTTGCACTCCTACCTGGCACAGCTCATTCTCTAAAATACCATTCAAAGCCCTGCTCCAATACCAGACTGTTTCACTTTGAATAAAACCCTATTACCACGCCAAGGTCCACAAACAGCACCCAGCTGGCCTCTTTGACCTCTTCTCCTCCCACTCACCCATGTATTCACCTTTCCATTCATCACACAAGCCAAGCTTATGACCTCATGCCTGGAATGTGCTACTCCTAGATCCTCACATGGTAGCTCTTTCTTATCATGCAGTCTCAGCTCAAATACCATCACTTCCTTGGAGAAAGCTTCCCTGACTACTCAATCTAAACAGATAATTCTACTACCATATTCTATTTCTCTCTGTATTTTGTTTGTTCTGCCGGTGGGGGGGGGGGGGGGGGGGGGGGGGGGGAGGCATTTATTATGACTATCTGAAATTCTGCTAATTTGTTTACTTAAAGTTTATTTTCTTGTCCTTCCATTCCTGAGGCTTAGGAATTTATTAATTCCCCAAAATCTGAAATAGTTACTATCTACTGTCCTACAGCTGGCACTCAAGAAGGACTTGCTGAAAGAACAACTATTAAAGAACCTATCAAGTCTGCTACTGAAGTCTTGTGAGTTACTCCTGGGCCGAAAGGAAACAAGTCAGAGTGCTAAAAGTAGACAATTGTGTACTAAGTCAGAAAAGCAAGGTAGCTGACACAAAAGAAAGAGCACTGCCCTAAAAATCATAAAACCAAATTCCTATTTTACCTTTGTCAAGTAGCTAGATGAATTCAGATAATCAACTAAGGCTGTTTGGACTAGATAAACTCAAATTGCTCTAATCGGCTTTAAATTTTATCATTTAAACCAATATATTTTAAAGCAATGTATCAGGAAACAGCAATGAGAAACTCATTAAGCAAATAATTTTTTAAATTTTAACAAAACCATTAAAGTCACTACTCATTATTGAACTTCTTTTTGATAGATTAGGAAGTTACTCTTAAAATCAGAATAATGTATGAGTATCAAGTCAGACTCTAACACTTTTGTAAATACCCCAAATTACCTATATGAGCAGATTCTACGCCAAAAATGACTTTCCTAACAGCAAATTCATTATATATTTGAAGCTGTATTCATCCTCTCTTATTTTCAAAAGATTAAAAGTCACCCTACCCAAATTTCATCCATCCCTTTGTGCTCTCTCCACCTCATCCCCTCTTGTTGGCTCCACACATGGCTAACAATTCTAATTTATTTTCCATCTCTCTTTAATGATGCCCTTCTACACAATACAGAGGAGAGTTTTACCAAAAAAAGTCCAACATAGCTACAGAATAGAACTTTTGGGAATCAGACCATAATAAATATGCCTGCTTACTATCTCATGAGAGAATGTGGAACATACAGTCACTGCCCCAAACACATTCCTGTTACATTTACATAAAAGTAGTTTGTGAAAACTATGCAGTAAAATATGCACATATTCCACCCACCCCCATTTTTTTTAAAATAAAAAACAAAGCTTTTTATTGTGATTTGGGTGAAGGTTTGCAATGCAAAGCAGTTTTCCATTTAACAACTGATAGATATTTTCACCTCTGTGATTGTAATCCCCCCACACAACATCACTTACCCACTTCCTTTTTCTTTTTCTTTTTTTTTTTTTTAAGGCATCACTGCTCTCTGGTAGGAGTGGGAAGCCCAGTCTTGCTGCTGCTGGATTTGAACCGCCAAGCCAGTCGGCTGCAGTCCCGCACGCAACCACTATGCCACCGGGGCTCAGCCCCACTTCCTCTTAATGTTTCCTACTTCTGCTCCTTCTCTCTTAACACTTCTGACCTTGAACCATGGGTAAATGATGCCCCTGTGACCTCAGAGGGTCAATTACCTTAAGGTGTAGTCACAAGTGTCACTGTTATCCTATAGACATATCTATGGCTGAAGCCCATAGCCTCAGAATTCTACTAGTCTATATTCAACACTAGCCTGTCCTTTTTTTGTGATTCTTTTTTTTATGCTACACACTGCACACAGACACACACACACACACACACACACACTCTATCAAGGATCTGCTAGTATCTTTTTCAAAACAATTGGTAGTGGTCACCAGAAACCATCTAGCTCTGTTGGTCTCAGGATAACAGAAATTGATGTTCTAGTGTTCCATTAGTCCATTGGACCAATTGTTTTTACACATCTTTGATTTTCTGAACGCTCTTTCACTCTCTCCCCTCCAAATAACAGTCAGTACCTACAATTTGGCTTCTATTAGAATCTTTAAGAACACCAAATATCTTAACAGCTACCAAATGATTACTTTTTAGTTCCTACCTAATTGGTATTTCCTGTGTCTACATAACTCATTCTAACTTTTTTCCCCTTCTATATTCTTTTACAGACTTTTCATCATCAAAAACCAAAACCAAACCTATTGTCACTGAGCTAATTCTCTATCTATGAGACATAGTTGATCTGCCTCGTAGTTTCCAAGGCTATAATCTGCATAGGAACAGATTGCCACATCTTTCTCTAGTTCACATGTTAACATAAGGAAGCTTCTGGCATCCAACATACTTGTAAAGTCATACTATATGGGGAGTAGCAATTTTATGTTAAAAATTGCATTATGAAACAATACATTTTCAATATTTCTAATAGTTTCTCAAGTTGTTTGATAGCATTATTTGCATTTTTCCTAGAGTTTCTATAACCCATTCAGCCTGCACAGAATTATATGTGAATCTGGTACATACTGTACACTGGTGTTTAACACCCATTTTGAGCTCCTTTCATGCATGTCTTCTGTATTAGAAATGAAGAGCTACCTTTCCCAGACTATCGTGCAGCTAGGGTTTTAGGTTAAAATCTATTCATCAGATGCATAATGAAACATAGTGGTGCAGTGGATAAATACTCAGCTGGTGGAATGGTTGTGGATCAAAATCATCAGTTACAGCACAGAAATATAAATGACAGTATTCTGTTTCTGCCAAGATTTACAGCCTTGGATATCCTATAGCGACAGTTATATTCTGTCCTACAAATTTGCTGAATTTGAACTAATCTGATGGCAGTAGATTTGATATGGGTTGGTTGAATCAAAATATACTCACTAGAAACTTAAAGGCTATTTACTCAAGTACTTCCTCAACACAAGAACGCTTTATTATAATATCTTAGCATGCTATGATGCTACCTTCCCAACACAATTGCTGAAGACAAAGTGGGTGCATACTAAATGTGGTGCAGAAAGCTGATGGTGCCCAGCTATCAAGAGATAGAGTGTGTCTGGGGTCTTAAAGGCTTGAAGATAAATAAGTGGCCATCTAGCTGAGAAGCAACAAAACCCACACGAAAGAAACACATCAACCTGTGTGATCATTAGGTTTCTATGGGATCAGGTATCAGGTATCAAAGACCCAGAATAAACAATCATATCAAAGTGAAAGAGAGCTATGACAGAATGGTCACTCAAAGTTCATCTGCAGACAATTGTACATCCCTGTATGGAACAGTCACAAGGAAGAGTTCAGCCAGTGAGAGTGAAGGATAGCACCAATGAAACATACAATTTTCCTCTACTTCTTTAATGTTTTTCTCCCCCTTCCCTCCCCGCCTACTATCATGACTTCAATACTGGTACAGACAGGAGATCACAGCATAGGGAGTTGAAGACAGATAAACCCCTCAGGAAAAGTGATAAGAGTGGTGATACCAGGCTGAGCCCCGGTGGCGTAAGTGGTTGAGTGCGGGACTGCAGCCCTCGGGCTTGGCAGTTCAAATCCAGCGGCAGCTGGGTAGCACCCACGACCACCAGAGGCAGTGATGCCCACGAAACACACACACACACACACACACACACACACACACACACACACACACACACACGAGTGGTGATACCAGGAGGGGAGCCGGGGAAGTTGGGCAATCACAATGACATATGCCCCCCACCCTGAGGGGACAAACAACGGAAAAGAGGCTGAAGGAGACAGTGGTTAGTGAAGGACATGAAATTAATAAATTATCAAGGATTCATAGGGGAGGGAGAGGGAGGAAGGAAGGAAAATGAGTGAGTAAATGATACCAAGGGCTAAAGTAAGGAAAAAAATGTTGAGACTGATGATGGCAACATATGTACAAATGTGCTTCACCTGAAACACAAATGAAGACCAAACATGAGAGTGGGACAAGAGGAGGAAAGTAAAAGGAAATAGAGGAAAGAGGCAAATGGGAATTTTCTAGAGGTTAAATACAGGTATATACATATGTAAATATGTTTATATATAATGATAGGGAAATAGATCTATGTACATATATTTATGTGTTAAGTATTAAGGTAGCAAATGGACATTGGGCAAGAACATTTTGTTCAAATAAACTGGCATTCTGTAATGCTCACCTCCCTGACATGATTGCTTAAGACAAAATGGGTGCATAAGCAAGTGTGATGAAGAAAGTTGAAGGTCTCCAGCTATCAAAAGATATAGTGTCTGGGATCTTAAAGGCTTGAAGATAAACAAGTGGCCATCTAGCTAGAAGCAATAAAGTCCACATGAAAGAAGCACATCAGCCTGTGTGATCATGAGGTGTCGATGGGATCAGGTATCAGGTGTCAAAGACAAAGAGCAAAAAAATCGTTATCAATGTGAATGAAGGGGAGGGCAGAGTGGAGACCCACAGCCCATCTGTAGACAATTGTACATCCCCTTACATAATGATCATAAGGAAGAGATGAGCCAGTCAGGGTACAGTATAGAACCAATGAAACATACAACTTTCCTCAAGTTCTTTAATGCTTCCTCCCCCCTACTGCCCCCCAATTCCACCTTACAAATCTGGCTAGACGAGAGAATGTACACAAGTATAAATAAGAGCTGGAAACACAGGGAATCCAGAAAAGATAAACTCCTCAGGGCCAATAATGAGTAGCTATCCAGGAGAGTCAGGGGACAGTGGGAGGAGAAAGGGGGAACTGATCACAATGACCTACATATAATCCCCTCCCAGGGGGGCGGATAACAGAAAAGTGGGTGAAGGGAGACTTCGATCAGTGTAAGACATGAAAAAGATAATTTATAAGTTATCAAGGGTTCATGAGGGAGGGAGGAAGAATAATGAGAAGCCCATACCAGGGTTCAAGTAGAAAGATATTTCTTTGATAATGCTGATAGCAACAAATAAATGTAAAAATATGCTTGACACAATGGATGGATGTATGGATTGTGATAAAAGCTGTATAAGCCTCTAAAAAAGTGATTTTTTAAAATGAGCTTGACACTGGATGAATGGATGGATGGTTTTAAGAGCTGTACGTTCCCAATAAATTGATCTAAAAAGAAGAAATTTAGAGGTAAAAAATGAGGCATTATGTCAAAGCTGTTTCTTTTTTGTTGTTGTTGTTTGTTTGGGGGCATCACTGCCCCTCTGGTGGTCGTGGGAGCTACCCAGCGCTGCTCCTGAGAGCTGCCGCTGGATTTGAACCGCCAAGCCCATGGGCCACAGTCCCGCACTCAACCACTTACACCACCGGGCTCAGGCCCCAAAGCTATTTCTATTACTATGTCCTGCCATGGAAATATTCAGATTTTTGTAGCAGCATTTACAGAAGTCCAAGTCTCCAGGCTTGGGTCTCAGAGCTCTCAAGATCAAGGGCACAGGTACCCATCCCATCAACACAGGCTGTGGTTGGCAATGACTTGCTTTAGAGCCAGGAACAGTGCCAATAGCTTACTGATCAGGCAACTGATGAAGAGGGGCTGATTCTTAAAAGTAGAGAATTTTAGTCAAGGCAGAGGTGGCATGAGTTTGAGAAATGCATACAAATTTGCAAAGTTCTGCCGGTGACTATCTGATCTTAGGAGAAGTACCAACTCTCTTGATAGGCCAGTTGCAATGGCTTCTGTATGTCCTATCTGAAAGTTCAACTTGGATTGTTTTCTTAGGTTTCTAAACAAATGTATAAGATCCTTTAGGGGAAAAAAAGAAACTCTTTTAAGAATTCTGTCTCAACAAACCCAGGGACAAGGGAACAAGTGATCTAAAATCAATGGTGAGAGGAGGGTGTAGGTAGTCTGGTAGGGCTTGATCAAGGGCAATGTAACCTAGAAATACTGAAACCCAAGTGAAGGCTGAGCATGATAGTGGGACAAGAGAAAAGTAAAAGGAAATAGAGGAAAGAATTAGGAGGCAAAGGGCATTTATAGAGGTCTAAATACAGGCATGTACATATGTAAATATATCTATAGATGACCATGGGGAAATAAACCTATGTACAAATATTTACAGATTTAGTCTTAAGGTAGCAGAGGACACTGGGCCTCTACTAATGTACTCCCTCAATGCAAAAAATTTTTTTAATAACCTGATACTTCATGATGCTCACCTTCCCTACAGGATAGCTGAAGACAAAATGGGTACTTAAGTAAATGTGATGAAGGAAGCCTATGGTCCCAGACATCTGGGGTCTACATGAAGACAAAAAAAGCAACCATCTAGCTGAGAAGCATCAAAACCCACATAGAAGAAGCACACCAGCCTGTATGATCATGAGGTGCTGATAGGCATCAAAGACTCAGAACAAAAAAATCATATCAGTGTGAATGGAGGGAGGGGTGAGTGCCGAGTGGAGACCCAAATTCCATCTGTAGGCAACAGGACATCCCCTTACAGAAGGGTCACAGGGACGAGACAAGCCAGTCAGGCTGCACCATAGCACTGATGAAACAAACATATAACTTCACTCTAGTTCTTTAATGCTTTTTCTCCTTCCCCCCACCCCAAACTATGATGATCCTAATTCTACCTTACAAATCCGGCTAGAAAGGTAAATGTACACAGGTACAGATAAGAGCTGTTAACATAGGGAATTAATGATAGATAAATCCCTCAAGGCCAATATTGACGGCCATACCAGAGGGGGAAGGAGAAGATGGGAAAGATTTGGGGAATCAATCGAAATGATCTACCTATAATGTCCTCCCACAGAGATGGACAACAGAAAAGTGCATGAAGGGTGGCATGGTCAGTATAAGACATGAAAAAATAATAGCTATAAATTATCAAGGGTTCATGAGGGTGGAAGGGTGGAGAAGGGAGGGGGGAAATGAAAAGCTGATACCAAGGGCTCAAGGAGAAAGCAAATGTTTTAAGAATGATCACAGCAAATGTACAAATGTACTTGACACATGGATGGATGGATGGATTGTGCTACGAGTTGTATGAGCCCCCCCAAAAATGATTTTTTTAAAAAAAGAATTCTGTATAAAACAGAACTGATTAGAGTTGATTCCATAACCCGAGTGTCAAACTCAATTAAAATGAGCAACTTTGATTTTGTGATTTTACTCATCTTCAGTAGTTAAAGGGATAACATGGGTATTGTATTGTGTGTACGGTATTGCCTCAATCTCCCCTAAGCGCTATTTTCTTCATATTTTTCTATTTTCATTATATTTCAGAGCATCGTGGGCCACAAAAAATTATCTCAGGGGCCACGGGCCACCAGTTTAATACCCCTGCCATAACTCGATCCTGATCATTTCTTTTTTCTCTGTCTCTCTACCTTCTACCATGTTTCTCCCAAAATAACACCTACCCATAAAATAAGTTTTCTTATTTTAGGATTTCTAAGCATTTGTCCAACATTAAGCCCTACCCCCAAAATAAGACCTAGTGATGGGCGTGGCTACACAGTGTGTCTGCACAATCCCAGCATTTCATCGCCGGAGCAGAGCAGGCAGTCCTTCTCATGTGCCTCATCGTGACCTGCAGACTATCTGCAAACTCTTGATACTGCAATAAACTAGCCACTCAAAGTCCATTTGCACATGGAAATTAATGACTACATTGAAAATAGAATGACAAGAAATCAGTGTGGAAGCTTTGTGAAGCCTGCAAGAAAGAGGTCATGATTTGGGTGAAGAATTCATGGGATAAAATCACTGGCAGTGCTGTTACCAAGGCACTCCAAGCAGGTTACACAGAGAAGAGCTGCTCATTTTGCTCGATATGAGAGACTGGGGCCAATGGTTCTAAAGGAAATGGAGTCACAAGAAATCCAGGATGGAATTTGGGGTTTAGAGAGCTATGATGATGTTCCAGAAGACAAAGACTTAACTATATTTGAATAAATGTATATTGCTGTACCGTATTTAAAACACACACACCCTGAAAAGAAGCCCTAGGGTGTCTCCTTGAGGAAAAAATAAATATAAGGCCCTGTTTTATTTTCAGGGAAACACGGCACTTCAAACAATTAGAATGTGCCCTTTACCTTACTAAGGAGCCCTGAAATGCTGTGGGTTAACCATTGGGCTGCTAACCACAAACTTGGCAGTTCAAACACACCAGCTATTGGGGGGGTGGGGGGCGTCTTGATAAGGCCATCTGCTCCAGGAAAGACTTAAAGTCTCAAGAAACCATCGAGCAGTTCTACTCTATGCAACAGGGTCATGAGTCAGAATCAACTCCATGGTAATGAACTTGAATTTTTTTTGGTACTACATTACTGGTCACTAGAGTTTGGTAGTTGTCAACTTGATGTTGTTATCTGGATCAAACATAAACTCAAAAAAGCATGAAGAAATTTCTCATTGAAAGCAATTTAGCTTTTTTAATTGTTCCATCAGAGAATGAGTTGAATAGCATAATATAGGCAAAAGGTGGGGGTTTCGATGTTCTAATAAGAAATGGGAGACAAATGGATCTTAATTCTGTATGACTGTATGAACCTTTGGAAAACATTTCAATTAGTTTCTACTGTTGGAAATGGATGTGCTTTTTAAAATAAACTCAGTATGATGAAAGCACATTTTCATGAATTTTAGAAATGTCAAATTCTCAACATTCAAGTAATGTGTACTATTTTGAGTACCTGTATAAACTCATGTATTAGCTGACCTGAATATCAGTCAAGGTACCTAATTTTACCACAAAACTATATTAAAAATGTGCTGAAAAACTTGGCTTACCCATGAGTATATATGGTATCTTTTTTTATCTCTAATTTATAAATGGGGGGTGTGGGGTGTGCAGCAGTTACTTTTTGGCTTCCTAACAGCAAAGTCAGCAATTGGGAGAAAGATGGGGCTTTCTACTCGCATAATGATTTTCAGTCCAGGAAATCAGTAATGGCATTTCTGCTCTGTCTTATAGAATCAACTCGATGGCAGTGACTTTTTTTTACCCTACAATAAGTAATAATACATCAAAGTACTCCAAACACTCAATTTGTTGCTGAGATATGGTGCTTGGACAGGTCGTTTGTAGTCACAGAGATTATTTTTACTTTTACTTGAAGAGAAAAATTTAACCTCATCCTTCAATTAAAAAAATTATGTACAAGTCAGAGTACAGAAACATGTAAAGGCAGACATGTGTCTTACAAAGGCAGGTAGATAAACTGTCTTCACTACAAATAGTTTACATTTTGTTGTATTTACATCTGCCACTATTTCCTTCAACAGTGACTGTAGGTCGGGAGGTGTATTACTGGCAACCAATTATACCTTACTAATAAAGAAAGCTGACATTCAGGTACATTGCTTACTCTGTAATAGCTAAATTCCTAGTTAGAATTCCTTAAGCACTTTTCTAGTCAACACTATATCTTAGGACATACAGTGTAATTGCTAACCAAATGTACAGAGTTTGGGGGAGGGGGGGAGTGGAAGGGTTGACTCCTTTCTAGAGAATAAAATTTTAAAGATGAGTAGAATCCTCCTCTATTGGGATTGCCTCACAAATGTACTGCAAGTATGCCAAGAACATCATCACACTGCACATAAGACGTATAGTGATTTCGTTTCCACATCATATACACGTGTTCCCAAAAGTCAATGGGAAAATTTCTTTTTTTTCTCCATTAACTTTTTAAAGTCCCTAGGTAAATCTTAAATAAATCTGTTGTTGGCTCTGATTGCTATTCATCCTTTTTCACAATTATGTCAATAACTTAGTAAATTTCATACTGTGTGTACAAAGTGTAGCTACATACACATTATAAGTGCATATGAATGTCTACAATGTCGCTTACTCCAGCCTTCAGTGACTCTAATCAACCACCGATCACCTATCTGGCCAATGAACTCTAAAATTCCTTAGTTTGGATCTGATCTGATCTACTGTCTATGCAATCTAATCTACTCAGTCCTTGACCATCAAACACTACACTCCAATGATACCTTATATTTTGATTTCCTGAAAACACTGTGGACTTTCAGGCCTCTACCAGTGCAATGCTATTAACTTCCTATGGAGTGACTTTACCTTTGAAAGGCCCTACTTATGAGATCTTTGTAAAATCACCCCTCATCACTTAGGGAGTCTTGTAATTCTTTCCACTATATGCCTGGTGTACTGTATGTGAGAGTCTGCTATGGGGATAACACTGTATTACACTTGCTGCATTTTGTTTTGAAAAATATTCACTAAATATCTATAGCATTATTCTAAATCCTGAAACTGCAACACTGAATAAAAACAAGTCTCTGCCCACAAGGAGCTGCTGAACGATCTAGACCGGAGAGATGGACATTATATATTCGTTTAAAAAGAAAGTGTATCAGGCTGAGCCCCGGTGGCGCAGTGGTTGTGCGCGGGACTGCGGCCCACTGAGACGGAGGTTCAATTCCAGCAGTGAGGCTGGGCCTACCACCAGACAGCAGTGATGGCCCCCCCCCAAAAAAAAAGGTATATCGTATTTATTACCAAAGAAGAAACAAATAATAATGTTCATGGAAAAAAGTCTACGAGTAAAGAATATGAGGTACGAAGAGTATCAGGAGAGAGAAAAGTAGGGCACATGTTGCACACATATCAAGAACGAGAGAATGTCATTCAGCTTAGATAGCTGAGTAACACCTGAAGAAAATCAACAAAAGAAAGAAGCAAGCATACATCTGGGGGAAACAAAGAATGTACAAACAAAATGTACAAAGAATTGAGACAGGACAGTAGGGCACACAGGAGGCTATTATGATTATAAAACAATAGGAAAGAAGGGCATTTTCAGAGATGAGGTAGGTGTGGGAAAGAGGGTGGTTAAATACAAGGGTTAGTCAAAAATATCGTTAGTAAGGTACCAGCACTTCATACACGTTCGAGCTTATTCCTAATGAAATAAGAATGTTTAAATATGTCTCTGCCATCATGGCTGGCCACAGAAAGTTCTCTCAGTAATATACCTGCCTTAATCTCATTAAAGTGCCCTTAAGGAGGGGTGAGAAGGTCAATTTTCTGCCACCAAAAAAAGTGACTTTTAGGCTGAGTCCTGGTGGCGTAGTGGTTGAACTCAGGACTGCGGCCCACTGGCTTGGTGGTTCAAATCCAGCAGCAGCTCTCCAGGAGTAAGGCTGGGCAGTGATGCCCCCCCCACCCCCCACACACAAAATAAAATAGCTTTTAGAAAAAAATGACTTTTGAGGTCAAGGCCACATCGAATTATGGAAGTGTCAAGCACTTTCTAAACACAAGAACACTTTGTTCTAACAATTCGGTATTCTGTGATGCTCACCTTCCCAACATGATCACTGAAGATAAAAGGGGTGCATAAGCAAATGTGGTGAAGAAAGCTGATGGTCCCCAGCTATCAAAAGATATAGTGTCTGGGGTCTTAAAGGCTTGAAGAACAACAAGTAGCCATCTAGCTAAGAAAC